>OMLF01013154.1:0-18118 GCA_900302615.1 Holocentrus rufus | reverse complement strand
AGAGAGCGGTAAAAATAATAGAAAAAGTGCGAGCTTGGGAGAGGACGGTGATGCAGAGCGAGCAGAGGACGGCGAGACAGAGAGGGAGTGAAATGAGAGCAAAGGGACTCAACAAATGAGGTTGAAGGCTGCTAACAAAAGAGACTGTAGGCTGTAACAACAACACCTACAAGGTCCAAAATAGTCAGGGCCTGCTCCTATTTCCTTGCGCTTGCAGTATAGCCACAGTGTTGCATCTGGTACAGTTGGAAGACGGGGGTTTCTTTCACAGCGGACAATTAAACTGATTCATTTGGAGGACAGTTACCTGCCTTAGAGGGTGCATGTGCATGCATGTGTTTGGACCCATTCTTTTACCCTTTAAATGACTTTGCATCTAATTGTATATCTTTAGCCCTTCCTCATATGAGATTGATAAAAAGTCTCCACAGGCAATCTCAGGTCATCAATTATCTATAGTATACTGATGTGAACAACCTTGGGCTCTTCTCCACACATCACTCAAAGTCCCACTGTCAGCACCACACTGATTTATGCTTGAACACACTGTAATGCTCACATGTACGCTCTCTCATAAATATACTCATGCATGCATGCACGCACCCCCATACCATACACACTTCCACATCCCAGCTGCACCCATCCTTCACTTATTTTTACGGCATTAGCCTGATAAATGTCCCTGAGTTTATCAGACGCACACCTGCTTGCTCACATGCACTCACATGCAAGCCCATGCATACATGTAAATTTACACATGGACGGACACGGACACACACACACACACACATTGCTGCATCCATCCTTGAGTTCAGTGTTGCACTCTCCCAGTGCTGCAGTGTTCTATCTTTCTGAATGAAGATCAATGGGGAGGCGCTGCCCAGAATGACAATGACCATCAACAGTTTCACTTTCTCCACTAGAGGGAGATAATGCCTCTATGATCCACACTGCAGCATGTGGGCCTGGGAAGGGCTGTTAATATCACTTTCATTAGGCCTCACATGGGGTGCTCAGGCAGTCTGAATTTACTAATCTCTGTGCAAGCGTGTCTCAGAGGTAAAAAACATTAGTTCATCTCTCCCCTTGTTGACATGGCTCCTATAGTGGGGGGAAGCTGAGCCTTCATCTGTGCCCACAGGGAACAGGGTAGACAGTGTTGCATCAGTGGCACTGCTGCTGGGTATTGTGCAGTGGGGTGCAGCGATGCAGATAGAGACGGGCTGTATAGAGCTGACACAAGACATTATTTCATGTCAGAGAGTCATCGCTTTCCTCTAACTGTTTTACAGGAATTCCCCGTTGGATAAATCCCAGGTGGGCACGGCCTTTACAGCACTCGCTATTGACTCTGCACTCCTCCTGACTGACTGGAAGGAAACAACCACTATTTCCCTTTAATTTGCTTCATTTTTTTTATTTTTGGATGGACTTCCATACTGCAATTTGACACTGCTACATTCCATGACAAATACAAGATATGGTTTCTGAACAACTCTGGTGTAAATTTGCCTGCCAAGAGGTGAGAATGTGAGGGAAAGTGACGTGAAAACAAAGATGCCATATTAGTGTGATTAACTTTTGTGACTGTGAAATGGCTCCATCGATTGGACATCACAATAACTTACAAGGCCCTTTAAATCATGCTACAATATAAAGGGGAACAGCTGGATGTGACTCCAGTTCACTTCGTCTCCATAATTTACTGAGAATATTAGCAACCGCTTAAACTGATGCAGTGTGGACATGGGTGTGCACAAGAGAACCAAAATAAATACATATCATGTAAATTCAGTTTTTAATCAACATTTGAAAACAAGTTGGACAAATGAAAGATTGTTTCTGCTATTATAAACTAGATGTGGTTTTAGCTTTTAATTCGTTTAAGAAATCACATTTTTTTCAGAGAAAAAAAAAGAAATTAAATGACACAGTGACATTGAAAAAAGCGAATTTCATAAAGGAAGGAGTAACATTTCAAAAGTATTATCACTGACACAGTCATTCTCTCTTCAGCTCTGTCTTAAGCAACCCAAAGTATCAAATGAAAGCATAGCTGTCAGGCCCGGACAGCGTGACCAGGTGGTCCTCGGAGAAACAGGGGCAAAGGATGAAGGAGATGAGAGGAAAGCAAGTTTAGTAGAAGTACATGTAGGCATGTAGCAGTTCTATTATCGACACTCCAACTATTTCTTTCTTGGAATTAGTGAACATTCTCATCCTATAGCTAAAATCAGCGTAGGAGATCAACAGTGACAAAAATGTGGACTGATTTTTATGTGCATGATGATGTTCATATCACATTGTAATGCCAATACCTGTATAACGGATATCTCTTATTTAGTCTCTATGGTGCCCTCTAACTTAATGTCTGAAAGGGGCCGATCACAGTGCCATGTTGAATTTTTTTTTTTTTGTGGGAAGAAACCATCAGCTATCAATTTACAAGCCGGGCTGGGAGCCAGTTGTGACGTTTTGGTTCCCCTCTGTAGTATACTGCCCTTCAGCAGTCAGCAGTACAACATGAGCCGTTGGTATTAGTCATGTGTTTATTTGGTCTTGTGAAAGAGGTGAAATGTTGTACACAAAAACAACTGGGTCCAACACATTTCTATCTTACATCCCAAATTGGCAGGGAAATAAGGAAAAATGAAAAGTGGAAATGCAATGCTATCGGGTTAAGATCGTGACATGTATGAACATGTAGACATCAAAGACTGATAGAGGGGTAAGCCTAATTTGTTTCTTTTGCTAAATGACTCAGACACCGAAAAAACAACATTAAGGCTTTTTGGTAAGGAACAGATAAATCCCTATTAAATATCAATCAGTTTGCCTCCTAAAATTCACACCGGAAAACTTCAAAAGGACTCTCCTACTCTTCTATAATTTACCTCCTCAAATTATTCAGGACTAAACTGCTGAGAGAAAATCATCTCACCTGCTAAAAGTGGTGCACAAAAGATGGACATGAAAATATTTTGTCAACAACAGAAGAGGAAAAAAAAAAGTAAAAATATATCAACCAAACACAAATTGGCATAATTGAAAATGTACTTTCTGTAGTCCATCCTGTGATTCTGCTGCCTGAATACAAGGGTGATATTACAGCTCAAATCAGTGAAGCTACACACACAGTATTAGAACAACGACTGCTGACATTCAGATAAAGTCCAATATGAAAACAGCTTCTCTAACAATCATCCTGAGGGGGGCAGTAGTCTGACAAAAAAAATGAAGGAACTTGAGAAAATGATCAAGTCCAAACATGGAAAAAAAAATTTTAATTCACAAAACGAGACGGTCTCTTCTCCTCTGTCTAATGAAGATGGTGAAACTGAACGATATAGCTATATCTACATTAGATGGTCAAATGAAAATGCCCTCATCTTCCTCTCCATCTCCCTCACATCTCCCTGTGACAAATGAACGCTCCTGCTTTTCCATCAAGAACAGAATAGTCCAGTTAGTTCCCTACCGCAAGTCCTTCCTATTGTACTTAAAACAGGCTACCTCCGTTTAAATACAAACCATTTAAGTGTGGCACCCCTCTCCCACCCACAAGGACATCCCTTTCTCACAGAGTATAAAAATCGTTGACCCCCCATCCCTATACCTGTTACTACACACATTTCTCAAAAGTCTTCAACCCCCCCGCCTCACCCACACCACCCAAATCCAGCCCTCTTTGTTTTTGACAGAATACAAACCCTCCCCATTCTTCTCCTCTCCCCAAACTGTTTTAACCGCTAGTCATTTCATGTAGATCTCAAATGATAAACGGATACAACCAAAGCCACGCTCCGAATAGTTAATACTCCCAGATCTACATGAAATGTTGCGCTACCGTGTGACCAATGGGGTTGATTTGGAAATGGGCAGTACACGTCTTCCTCCCTCCCCCCCGATCCCCTCTTCTCTTCGGGTCTGCTCTACCAGAAGTCCCGGCGGTGATATGCGTCTGGATCGCAGTATTTGGTCACCACCACTCTGTTGGCAAACTTCCTTCCTGTCAGCCCCTGCATGGCTTTCTGGGAGTCGAACACTGACATGAACTCGACAAAGATCTGTAGAAGGGGAAAAGGAAAGAAAACGTAAACAGGATGACGACTTCAGGCATATCATACCTCAAAGCAATGTAAACTTTATTTAAACTTCCAGGTATCTCATTTTTACCTTGCCAGTCCCTGGCACCTCCAGGCCATCCACAGGTCGCGGTATCTCAATACTCTTGACCTGGCCATACTTGCTGCACTCGTCCCTGACGTCCTCCACAATCTCCTCGTATTCCTCATCATCCAGCAGCTCCTCGGGGGCCACCATGTTCATCAAACACAGCACCTCGGTGGGCAGGCCGCCCATCTGGGTCACTGAGCTGTTCATCAGACCCGGCACCTGTAGCGTCACCGGGGTCTGGTTTATACTTGTCTGGAAACGACAGGCACAAAGTTAGAACAGCTGGCATGTTTTGAACAATTGACTCTAAGTAGAAGTATGCCATTTCACCTGCGATGTCATTCACATATAACCACAGTTAGCAGATGAACGTAGTCGTACATTACATAACACTGCCTTCATTTTTTCATTTGACATTTTAAAGTCTAGTAATAGACTGATAATTAATGAAGATACTGAAGAGAGGGGTTGAGGGACTGATGCTTAACTTTAAAGCATAAAGGGGCATTCTCATTTCAGCAAAAAAACCAAAGCTCCTGTGATGCAATCCTTGCCATGTTGAAAAACACAATATTGCAGCATGTCATGAGGTGGTGCTGATGGAAAACCAATAAGGAACTTGATCCTGCTTAAGGTTTCCCTGCAACTACCCACTCAGTACATCTCAGTACATAGAAAGTGATTAACAAGTGACACTTTTTCAAGTAGATTTTTATAATCCGTTTTTCTGATGGTATTTGCTGAGAATGACATATGGCAACCCCACAAAGCTACATGCAATATGCAAGTTAGGTTTACAGTTTATGCCCTTCCAGCCACTCCATAACATTAATACAAACTCTGCTTGTGTGTAAGCATCCACCCTCCCACCACATCATCTCATCTCTCCAGCCCCTGGACATTTACCAGAGTGGCGTTCTTGGATCCCACGCTGGCCCTCTGCACCAGGAGCTTCTTGTCTCCCAGCTGCATGCCGTTCAATCCTGCGATAGCCTGCAATGACAATTTCCATCTAGGTTATGAAACAGCTTTTCAATACTCAATACTCAAGATTTTCTTTCAAGTAATAGAAGCTACTCTGAATCATCAACCTGCATCTCCGTCCACAAACTACGTCACTGGTGATTATTTCCACTCATTATGTCCACCCATGTATTAGCCCAAAAAAGCCCTTCATTTTTTGTTGCCATGGTTACCTGGTCATTAAGATTGACATCAACATATTCGCAGAAGGCATATCCTTTGGAGAGTCCTGTGGCGCTGTCCTTGACCAGGTTGAAGGCCTTCAGAGGGCCAAATGAAGTCAGCAGCTCCTTCACCTAAAATGCAAGAAACCAACAGGGACATTATTACCAAGAAAGTGTCAGTTCAATGGTTTTCAAAATGTGGCAGACTGAATAAACCACAGTCCTCATCAATGTGCTGTTTTGCCATTTAAGATACAACTATGGCAATACTGTAATGAAGCATGCATTAAGTGTTGCTCCCATCAAATGAATCTTGCCTTGCTCTTCTGCTCTTTACTGAATTGAATACCTTAATGTATCTTGAGTTTTTCTAACAGCTTAAATTTAAATGAATGTAACTAATTTGTTTTCTCCCAAAGATAAATTAGGTTAGGTCGCTGCTTCCTGTCGCCTTGAAGGCAGGTGGAGCTCAAACAGTCCAGTCAGTGCGTAGTCAGTCATGCACTGACAGTAGACAACAAGATGCGACCCAAAGTTGAGCTGTATTTTATGAAAACAGATGCTCCCCCCGAGAGAAATGCTGTCAAAGTGCAGTTATTATTAAATGCAAAACAGGTAGCTCCTCAAATATGATAAAAAAAAAAACATCTGATAATGCATGGAGTGACATAATTTAGACTTATTTCCTGCCATTTAATTCCTAATGGCTGCCTTGTATTAGACTTGCACTGTATAGCTCATAATTGCTAAGGTCTGTCTGTTGAAGCAGCAGTGTTGAACTGCTGAAACTGAAAACACACACACACACGCACAAAGATGAATGGGAACATGTTATCACAGGCTTTACAGTAAAGGGTTACATCCAGCAACAGGGCTTGGCAATGTAAGCATTTTGCATTGGCTCCTAAAAGTAAAATGTGTTCCTGAGAAAAAGTAAAAAATAGCCATCTGTGTATGAGACCAATGTTTTTAAACGCAGCTACATCATGCAGAGTATTGAGTAGGAGAGTGTATCTTCCAGTGAATCTTCTAAAAGCAGGTCCATGTCTGGACTAAATAACATTTTTTGCAACAGCAAAGGATTCAACTTGTCTTTTGATTTATTTTGTTAATTCCACTTGTATAGTACTTAGGTGTATTGTGAGGTCAGATATTTTTAAAAGGCTCCCTGTTTTTAATCTCACCTGCTCAAAATAGTAATTTGCATCTCTTACTTGTTTTACTTAAGGATGTGATTGGCAGAGGATCAAAAATGAGGAAAATGAATTGACCATTGACTGATTCTTCTCAAAACTGAATCAGTTCTTCCTTTCCTGACCCTTAACACTTCCACCAAGTTTGCTACAAATCGGATCGAAACAGTTTGAGTTATATTGTACAAACACACACAGATGGACTGTAAACAGAGAGTTGTACGACACTTTAAATTTGCAATTTCTCTATCCATTTAATATTAAGTGTCAACATGTTTTGACATAAAATAAAAATTCCACAATTTTCTTAACTCTTTCCTGTCTTAAACCACTGTAATAAAAAATCCAACATTTACAAGCATTTTATTTGTGAAGCTATTTCCCTTCCTGAACTTTTAAAACTGAGTCCAGCTGTCACATACTGTGATTCTGTGAACTGAAAGTGAAGACAAATTTGAAAGACAAATTTTTCAACTCAGTGAATCAATATGTAAATAAAGGCATTGTGGGCTGGCAACATTTCCATATACATTATCTGTGACCCAGTTTTGAAGCAATGCTGGTTAAAGCAGCAGCACTGACCTGGTCATCGTTCAGGTAGTTGGGCAAGCCGCCAATGAAGAGCTTGTGAGCCGAGTCAGGCACCACTGTGGACACCACTCCTACATCCAGAGTGATAAGAAAACAATGAAGCACATAAGTTGATATGCATAGGGTACAGACAGCAAACCCCTGTGATTGATCATGGATCCCAGAACAGTCATCAACAAGGTTAAACAAGCATGAGCAGTCGTTAGCCATGAGGTCCATACCAGGCACGTAGACACTGGGGTTTTCACTCATGCCAGGGAGGGGCTGGTAGTCGTGGGGCCGTCGAATCTTGAGACTCTGTCCCTGGAAGATGATGCCATCAAAAGCCATGGCCTGGGTTGTTTCATCCACTGAGCGGAACTACACAGAAGAAAAATCAGAGCATTTAAAACAGTTTTTTTTCCCAAACAGAGCTCATAGGAGCATCCAGGGAGAACAAATAACGTGGTAATGAGGGCATCATCTGACCTCAAGGAAGGCAAAGTTCTTATCCTGATTTATTTGCACTGCAAGGACTGGGTTTCCAGGGGCCTGAGTAAGACCACCCAAACGCATCTGGGCATTGAAGAAATCCATCATGGACTCCTACACAGAAGGAAAAAAAAATAAAGACGCCAAGTTATAATTATTGTGGAAATTCTTACTTATACAAAGCTGAAAGAAAGGTATGATTTACTTCAAAAAATTAAACCTCAGACCGGGAAGGAACCATTTATCCTGTCCCTCACCTCTGTGATACCAAATGGGATGTTGCCCACATAGAGTCGGCGGGCCTGCCTGGTCATCTGGCTGCCCACTACGGGCACAGGTGTGGGGGTAACAGCCAAGCCATCTGGGGTCATGGTTGGCAGGAGGGCTGTGGCTGGGATCTGGCCTGCAGCTGGAGGATAAAACCAAAGACAGAAAACATTCAATAAACTGCATTTACATATTGACAGTTTAGATATTTTGCAGTTAGGTATGGTTGGGCTTAGTAATGTAGGACAACATGATGGTATGATAAAAAAAATAACTGGTTCTTCATTTGTGAGGCTGGGAAATGTGTTCAAAGGGAATCAAAGAAGAAAGTGGAGGACAATGAACAGGATTTACCTTGCATGGCTTTGTACTGCATGGGAGTGATGTGTTCGAACCCGGGGGGAGGCACATCCCAGTACTTCTTCACCTTGTTCTTCTTCTTTTCACGGTGTGGGGAACGGCTGCTGAGGAGAACAGAAAATTAAATAAAAGTAGTAAATTTAGGTGCAGCAGAAATAAGCTGAAAAGAAATGACACATGCTTCATCCATTCTGTATCTCTAAGAGACACTTAACCCACAGTAGACCCATATTTCACTGTTCAGCAGAAAAGCACTAGACGCAGTGCTGCATCATGTCGTCAATAGATATACCACAAAAGCTAACATTTCAGAGAAAATGCATCCATCAAAAGCATTGTAAATTAATTTTAAACATGAAGGGCAGAAGAGAAAGATACAAGAAAATATTAAAAATAGGCATCCACACACTAAGTCACAAGTACATTGAATCAGAGGCAGAACACAAAAGCAACTGCATTAACGCATGAACCAGTTCTGTGTTGGTTGGCTGTATTACCTTACAGCATTCTCCTAGGTAAACTGGATGATGAGCTAAAATGTCACCGGAAGAGTTTCACATTTGTTTCAAATCAAATATGGCATTCATCGACATTTCCACTTCACGCTATATCACCTCTAATTTTATCAGCCTCACAAAACCTATATTATCATACCTATTCACAGACAAGGCCTTAGGTATACCTCTCTGTGTATACTTAAAAGCTCAGAATCATTTCATGTTCAGAAGACAACTTCTTTTGTAAGTAATATCAACTGATCTAGCAGATTACATATGCCCACAGGTCAGTGGAAAATCAGACCCCTCTCATTACTTTGTTTCACTTCATTATAGTGCTGTGCAAGTGTAGGAGTACAGTGTGGGTGATGTTGTTAAGCAACAGCAACATACCAATGAACTAAGGTGACCAATCAAGGTTGACCAATTTTCATTCTATTTACTACAACTTTTATATAAACCATAAATTGGCTAATTGCAGCTCAGATTCAGGCAGGAACCAGACACACACAGCTTGGACTGAGTAAGAAACATTGTTCTTAGGCAAACAGCACAGTGAATATGCACTGAAATCTGCAATGACTGTTCAATCAGCAGAATCATAGTGGATATTTAAAAAAAAGTGAGACACCAGGTACAATATCATGAATTTGACACCTGCTTCTTGACACTGCATGTATTCTTTACTCAAAGATGACTCTACTCTACTCTAGTTTGACGAGACTAAGCCAATAGTGGCTTTAAATTTCATCACGTTTTTCCAGTTGATCTCCACAGATAGTACAGACAACATGAAGCCTAGAGATAGAACACAGATTCACTGAGGATATACAAATTTCCACATCTCATCCGAAAAGGATTGTCAATATCTCAAAACATTATTTTCGACACCACTGCTTTGGAGTATAGGCTTAAACATAATTGTTTCCGTTTTTATCTGTGCCTCATTAACACAGGAGTAATACCGAGAGAACTGAAAGGAAACGTGGACAACCACAGTGCTGAACTATAAAATGCTCGTATAGTAAACACATCAAGTGAGCTACAGCTTGGACTGAATGCAAAACTATAAAATGGCTTTAAAGTCAGAAAAAAGACAGATTGCATGTTTTTTTTTTGTTTGTTTGTTTGTTTTTTACCAACAGCAATCCGGAGATTTGTTAAAACCAGTGTATTTCTGCATTGTTTTCCAAATACATTTTGCTTGAATGCAGTCATCTTCATAAGGTGGGTTAAGATGCCAGGCATAGGTTGGCGGTATTGTAAAGACGTGGGTTTGGCAAAAACATGCGTGTGTGTGTGTGTGTGTGTGCACGCACACATTCCGGACCAGATGCTAAACCCTCTATTAAATTGCCAAACAACATTTGAAACATCAAATTGGTTCATTAGTTGGCTAGGTGAAAAAAAATTCAGAAACATTCAAACCATTAACTTAAGCTCTACTGCAACACCAAACTATTTTTGAATGGTAACTATGTGAACATACATGGTTTTGTGACTTCCAGGTTTTCACAAGTTGTGGGTCAAGTTATGGTCTCACACAAGTACTAACCTGCGTCTCTGTCTGCGTTCCTTACTGTCCGGACGGCGGTCCCTGCTGCGTCTGTCCCTGTCTCTGCTCCTCCTCTTCCTCTCTCTGCTACGGCTACGGGAGGGAGAGCGTCGGTGGTGGCGGTTCTCCTTGTCCCGTTCCGCTACAGGATGGAGTGAAGAGATACAGATTGTTTGATGAGCTCATACATAAACAAACAGATATCGTTGGTGAGGACAAGGATGAAAAACACCACTCCAGAGATGCTTATAAAAACACATACCAAATAGAGACATTTTACTGTGTAACAAACAAAATCTAACAGGAAAATGCATCACAGTTGTGCATTTCAAATGCATCAAATGAAAACACTGAATATGAATTTCATCTGTCCATCACACATAAATGATATTGCTAAGGCTGGTATATAGAAGACCTAAGCAAGCCATAATAACCTTTGTAAGACCTGACCATAACTTTCAAAGAACAAGTTTCATAATGTGAATGAAACAGCGTATCTCTGAATAGAAATATGACAAGAGAACAGGTGCAGCCGAGTTGTAAACCTGTGAGCGAAGTGCCATGATTTGTGTGGACAGCTAAACGGAATAGCCCAATACACATGCAGATTCAACTTTTTACCCATGTGAAATGAAATGAAGTATGGGCAGACATTTTTTAATAACAGCTTCATGTGAGAGGAAGGAAGAGCAGCATGTAGCTAACCTAGAGGTCAGGTGTCAGAATGCCTTGACGAAATCAAAGGCACGGCAGATATGCATTTGAGGAAATATATATTAAAAATCGCGTTGTAGCATCAGCTACAAAGAGTAGATGCTCAACTCCAAGTGGCAGGGACCTGTTACTGGCAGGTCGCAGCATCGCGGTGTAGACTATCCCCTGCATTTAGAAACGTCTCAATGATAACTCCCGGGCCGCTACTTAGCTAACTGTTACGCCTTTCAACTAACAAACATACAAGTTTGACACTAGCGTTAGTCTTTAAGGCGGGATTAGTTGATGAATAGCAATACAAACAAATGACAACTGAAAAGATTCATGGATGTAGGCTAATAGTTTAATATGCAACATTCCAGCAAATAGGCCTAGACCTAGCCATTCAGTGAGCACTGCAGCTAGCTAGCTAGCATAATCGCGGCGCAGTGTCACAACCAGTCAACAAAACCCCTAACTGTAGTTAAGTGTGGTATAATTACCTTGTTTGTTCTCAGACAGCTGTCTTTCGAATTCGTCGAAGTCCGACATCTCTGTGACTTGCAGACTAGCGCGCTTGTTGCGACTGTGTTGTTAAGGTGACGGTGGCTAGCTAGCAAGCTAGCAACAAAGTGAACAACACTTTTCAAACAAAGTGTTTTGCTAACGCACCTTAAACAATTAGCTGGATACTGAAATCAAATTCAACCAACGCTGTTAACCAAACATACACTTTGCGGTGACCTTGGTAGAACCCTGATGTGCTATTTATTTATATCCTAACAGACAACACTGATGAAGAAAACGTGTCCGCATGAGCTAGCCTGCTAGTATTAGCTAACTAGCTTATTGCAAAGTCCAGAAGAATGGGCCTGCTCGAGACAGTCGTGTGGAAGCCCGTAAGCTAGTTAGCTAACTAGATGAGCAAGCCGAATGAATAAGGAGACTCGTTTCCGGGTCAAATCCAAATCCAAAGGGTCACTGGCCGATATTGTATAGCCTGTTGCCTTTATATGCCAAATATATAGGGTTTCCGATGGTTAAGCGCGAGTAAAAAGAATAGCTGGGAATTCGGTATGCCCGCTTTTTGCTCCGTCTCCCAGGTACCCCGTGACACCGGAAGTTGATGATTCGCTAATTTCCGGGAGGTGAAAATGCCGTTTGATCGCAGTCAAACGGAACATGCGGAGTCTTTGGTTGAAGACAGTTAATTTTATAAACATCTTGGTTCCTAAACGTTGATCGTGCATGAACTTGACCATTGCCCACGGTGTAGTGCAGCCTTTATATGCTAATAAGCTTATAAGATGATGGTTATAATAATGACAGTAATAGTAATAATAGGAGACAGAGTGGTGAAATATGCAATATGAATGAATGACGACGTTGGGTTGTTTATAGAATAAGAAATATTTTGTAGGGAATAAAATGATTTAATATCATTTATTTCTAACAGTACAGTTGGTGTATGATCAGCATTTTTGCAGAGATACTTTCTCACTCAAGCTATTCTTTTTTTCAAATTAAAAATAAAAGGAGAGGAATATTGTCTTTCTAGAACACTTCATTGTGGCATGATTATGCAAGTAACGTTAGTGCTTCACCAGTGTGACAAAAGTTGTACTGCACCTAACAATGGTTGCATATTAGTTGAACTAAAATGAATAATCTGACCCGTATCAAACATCAGCAACAGATTTGTGTACCTCCCCGTTTGTTTGATTTTTTCCTAAGGATGTAGGTTAATGAGATATGAAATTAAAAGCAAGAGTTACCTTTCTCCACTCTAACCTAATCGGTTTTAATAAAGGGATCTAACCAATTCACTGTACCAGGATACAGTAAGCACCACACATCATCAAACACCATCAACACTCCTGCTCCTTTGAAAATTATGAATTTCAACAAGACCTCTATAAACTACAGACCACCAACAAGCTTATTTCACATGCATTTGTAGTGGGGCATTGAGAAGCAACAGATCATCCCTGTGCACAAGCCATTGTAATTATTTGCTAAAACTGTATGGCTCATTGGAAATTTGATTGCTGTGTGATTAATCAATAAATTTTCACACACAAGCTAAAGTAACACAATGTTACAAAACAGACAGTATAATTACATTTAGAGTCGTGTAAATGTCCTGTACTGTATTTTACAAATACATTGTCAAAAAGCATCACAACTGCCTCAAAACCAGGAGCGTAATAAGTGACATAGTTTGGTGCATTAAAATTACAAAACGTGTTTGTACAACACTCAGAGGTACAACAAATTACGTGCAAAACTGGGCCCAATCGAATTCCAAAACACAAGGCAACAAGTTGCTCTATTATTCTGAGGCAAAGATCTTTAATATCTTCAACATTTCTGCAGCCGTCTTTGATTTCCAACCAAAGCAGCTGGGTCTTGTTGCCAGAAGTATACTATTGTGAAAAATAACTTGTGAACGCATTGAAGCAACATAATCAGGGACTATTCTTTACTATGTTCAGTTCATGGACGCATCTGTTTCCTTCTCTTTAAGAGAGTCCTCCCCTCCTTTAAACCTGGAGAAATGAAAAGGGAAAGAGAATGCAAAATGACTCCCAGACTCTAATTCAATGGGTGGTCAGAGTGTGAAAGTGACCCTTCACTGTCACTCCTCTCACATGAGGCAATCACAAAAATGACATTAAGGCATTACTGAAATGCAACCACACCACTTACTTCCTCATTGTTGAAAACAAACAAATTCAACATTTTAATAGTATTTTATATGTGTGATATATCTGAGTATGATTATCACACAAGTGAACAAAAACAATGGAAGCAACAAAGTGAAAATAGTTCAGAACTTAATGAAAGTGCAAGAAATAATGTAACTCAAAACAACACAAACATAAAGGAATATCATTTTTCTGCAACTGAAGATTTTTTTTAAATATGCTATCTTTCTATAGAATCAGTGGAGTGCAGTGTAATTTTAACATATATAAACATTATGATTGAAAACTACCATATTTGTAGCTTAGTCTCAAAATTGCACACAAATAAAGTTTTACAAATTGCTGTATTTATAAATCATTTAGGGTTAACAGGAACTGAAATGACCTAGGCAATCAACTATTGACCTCTGGGCCGCAAGCTTCTCCAGATGTTCAAGAAACAAAAGGAAAGAAAACTTCATCTATGCAAACCTCAAGGCTGAAAAATGAATGGACTCTGTTGGTTATACTACAAATACTGAGGAAGAATCACCTCTCCATGATCTTAATAATAAAGACACATAGAACTGTCCACATCTAACCAAAGATTCTGGATCACACAGGTATGCCATTTTGCCCTTTAAGGAAAAAAAGAAATAATTTTTTTGTCCTTTTCCAGCTACAGCAGGCACTCACACATCCAGGATATTAAGGGAGTGGTGATGAGGATTTCTGGCAGCAATTAAAATCATATTGATATTAAAAGTGAGGTGTGAAAAGTGTGTTTATCTAAAAAGTGAGGATCTGAACCACGATTTACATGGCCACATCCAGGGTACTGAGATAGCAAAAGAATTCCACATGCCCCCGGACATCACTGTGCCTCGGAGGTGAGCTGGCCTGCTGCAGCAGAACTCAACTGCCGCTCCTGAATTACCCACCCACCCCACTGTCCTCTGCAGAGAGTCCCCACTCCCCTGTCTCCCCCCTCAGTGTCTGAACCTGTAGGAGATGGGCAGGAGTAGGTTATTCTTCTTTAGGGCCTGAACCCTGCTGAGTGTCTCCTCATCCAGGGCAATATAGCAGCGCCGGGCATAGTCCAGCAGCTTCTCCTTAGATGGGTCAAACTCGCCCACCTCGGCCACCTTTTCTGGGGCCACCAGTAGCAGCTCAGCAATGGGTGTGGTGGAAGCAACCGTGTTGCGGTCCACACCATGGATCTGGAAGGCTTTGGACATATTCTTCAGACGCTGGTAGGTGAGCAGGATTTTCTTGTAGCGGAACAGTACCCCAGCAGCATCTTTGACTGAAAGATAAGTGTGAGAGTGACAGTCATTTTTGGTCAAAAATGCATTTATTAAGGCATAAGAGGATGAAATGGAATCAGTCATGCCAGGTAAGTTATTTTTTTCCAGGTTCTGTCTCCTTCCCTCACCTCTCTGCCGCTCTCTGGGAACTTGGAAGACCCGCCTTCTCTTCAGTGGGTGTCTGTTGCTGTTAATAGTCTCTGGCATTACATCCTCCCCTGATATCATCTCGTCCTCGTCGAGGTAGCTGTCCTGCTCCAGATACTCATCCGATTCTCCCAGAAGTGAAAGTGAATCTGAGGACACAAGACATATATATCTCATTACCAAGACCCCTTTCATAAAAGCCACGAGCAACAGCCTTATTTTCCCCCCTCAAGTATCAAAAATCATTAATTTGAGGTCAAAATGGGCGATGCAAGGCTGCAAGCCATTTGAGTAGCATTACCTGGACCTACGTTACCATGTCCACTCATTTCGTTCATGGTTGACCTAGTATTGCTGTTGTTGCTGCCGCTGCTGCCACTTGCTGTGGAACTGGTAGTGGTATGGCCTGGCAGGAGGGCCTGGGAGGGCGCAGAGTTGAACAAAGCATTCATAGAGGCAAGCTGATTAGCTATTGGGCTGGAGACGTGGTTTTTGGAGGGCACCATGGTTGGAGGACCCGGCCTTCGTTGGATGAACTGACGTGAGGGGAAATGCTGCGAGTCTGACTTCTGTTGCTCTGTAGGAGGGAAGGAGATACAATCAGTGAGAAAAATAAGATGAGATGCAAAGCCTAGCAAGCAATGAAGCAAAGCAGATCTGAACTGTATCTGACTGACTGCAGAGCTAAATGCAGCAGTATGTACACAATTATTAGTTTTTACCAGCAGGACGATCTTCCTCTCTTCTTCCCCTCCAGTTGAATCGTCTAGACTCATAGCCTGTAAAGAAAGAGACAGCAAGACTGCAGAATTTGTTTTCCCATCCTGACTTCTTGTTGAATATAATCTCACATTAATTGCTTGTCCTCACCATTGCTGTATTGGCTCTGGCCCTGTCCCTGTCCCTGGCTCTTTGTGGAAAAGATAAAGCGGTCTAGCTGGCAACGAAGGAAGTCCCTCTCCTCCTCCAGATCCTCAATCCGTTTCTGCAGCCACGAGTTTTTCTCCAGAGAAATCTGCAGCTGGGTCCGCAGGTTGGTGATCAGCATGTATGAGTTGCTGGCTGGGGATGGGCCAGCAGAGGGGGGAGACTCTGAGGAGGATAGACACATTGAGAAGTTGGAAAATTACTGATGTTCTATGTCTTGGATGTGTGTGTAAAAGATGCAACAATAATACAACTGAAAATGTATTTTAAAGCTGTGATTCTGACATTTACCATCAAAATTCTGATCATTCTGGTTGAAAAAACCTTGCTGCTCAAAGTTGCTCTCTTCATAAGGGATGGAAATTTCATAGGTGTCCTCATTTTTTGGAGCTGAAGAAGAGAAAATATATACACAGTGAATTATAATGTCTTACCAAAAGGCAGTACCATCATATGTATTTGCTTTTAAAAATCTTACTCTGCAAGTGGAGTGAGCTTGCGTGGCTCTTGGATGTGGAAGCAGCATCACTTCTGTTTCCGTCCTCCATCTCGAACCCCAGACAGAGTGTGGAGAAATCATGTAGATTAATTTATGGTTTTAAAAAACTGTCATGGGGTCATACTTAAAAGCTAGCACAAGCATGTGCAATCAACGTCAACCCACAAGAGAGAAAACGACTTAGTCGCACATATAATAGTACTTCTGGCGCTGTATGTTTTAAAAATATAGATCCCTCACCGTAAAGCTTCCGTAACGTGGGCACTATTATTCATGCCAGTTAGCAAACCAAAGCTACTTTTATTTTGTGACTACCACAAAGAAGGATGATTGAAAGATACTCTGTCACCCAAGAGCAGAATGAAACATCTGAACTGGATTTCCAATCAAATATTTGTTATTAGCTGACTGACAATCATGTGTTCACAGTGTTGGAGGCTTGCTGTCCGGTGGCTCGGGTTCACGTTAGCTCTGGCGTAACGTTAGCAAGAATTTGGCTGCGAATATAAATTTACCATCCCAACGTTTCTATACGTTTTAGTGTTTACTTCCGTCAATCAGAAACAGAATCTCCATGCCAGAATCATTTAGCATAAATATTGGTACATACCACTCTGCTGTTGTAATAACTTAATCGTGCACATGTAATAAAACGTTATTACTCTGTCATAGCTCCATTTCACGAATCCATCCGCTAGCTAACAAGCTAACAATAACAATTATCGCTCTTTTATTTTTTTCCAAGGTTCTTTCACGTCATTTCCGGGTGTAATAAAATTGATAAGGTACTGACAGAAGTAAGTACATTACAGAGGCTTTGTTAAACAATAGTTACAGTGAAAACATTCAAACCTGTGGCTCTTGTGAATATAGTAAAATTATACTTTATGCATGACAAACTAACATTCAGCACCAATTGTTCATATTTATTACATGAATAACAGCTGGGGTCTGTTATAACAAACGTGTAAAAACCATGAGTGGGCCTATTGCACTATTATACTTGCTATACATATTTGCACTTCCAGCTGTGACACACCGATTATATTCCTAAGGCTGGTTGTGTTGTGTAAAAACTGCAGGACAGGTATAGCAGGTAAGGAGGTGTCAGGTGTCACTGTTGACTCGAGGCTCGACGGAGTCCATCCGGAAACATTCAAATGGCATTATTTTTCTCGTTAACATATTTGTTGCCATTGGTTATTTAAAATATCCAGCTAAAGTGGAATAAACGCAACGGTAAGTGGTTTCGAGTTTATTCCTCTTAACATTTTCTTAGCAATAAATGTTGCAATGTATTTGGTCTGAGCTGAAAAGCAGTCACCTATCGCACAGGTGTACCTGTTTAGACTATGAATTTAAGGGGGAAGTAAAATATTTCAGAAGATAGTTGTAGTAAACCAATAAGCTTTACAACTTTTATGAGTGTATATTATTACATACAATAAATACTACTTTAGAAAGTTAGAAAATGTGTCCCAATTTGAATAAAGGAAAAATAGAATACCAGTAGTTGACTGATCATCTGACAACCGCCCTGAAGCAGAGGGAACCACCTTTT
>OMLF01013153.1:36368-51525 GCA_900302615.1 Holocentrus rufus | reverse complement strand
ATTTTGAATTAAACTTAATACAATGGCCAAAGCGAGAGGATAGTGTATTGTGTATTGTAAAGAGTAAAGTCTTCACCTGCTCAATATTAAAAGTGCCCTAAGATAACTTCTGTTATGATTTGGCGCTATATAAATAAAATTGACTTGACTTGACTTGTCACAGAAATAGCGTTTGGTTTGAGTGTTGTTTGGGGATGGGCGGGTTTGTTTCTGTTATGTGTAAACTGTATAGTAGGTGTAAGCACAACTCAGACCTTACTTAACAGTCTTAACCAGGTTCACAGTCCGAGCCAACAGCTTCATACACACACACACCCACAAGAAAACCAGCACTCTGGAATGTCATCTTTCAGAGCTCTTATTTTATTGTAAAAGCACATGGGCGACAGGTCAGAAACCTGTGACCCATATGCCTGAGAAACCTGTTTTTCTACCTGTCGTCCAAGGGCTTTTATAACAAAATAAGAGCGCGTGTTGTTTCTGTTACGTGAACATCCAGGCTGTCTAACCTTGTTCTCCAGAAGGTTAGAGCTGAATGTGGCTGCAGATTTATCCTGCTGAGCCCATACAGACACCTAACCTTGTCCTTGTGGTCTCATGGACTAACCCTAACCCTGGTGATAACAACTCAGCCTTGGATATCCAAAGATAAATGCATGAGATCATCTAATTCTGGCCTTTTTCTGGCAGGCGGAACGGTTCCTTAATGTTAGGAGTAATTCCCTGATCCATTGTGTATCAAAAGCCCCAAATTTGTTGGCCCGACAGCGCTTATTAAATCAGGCCCAGATGTTGCCATCAGCCGTCAGTTGCCCTAGGTGGAAGTGCAGTTCGCCATGTCTATCTGCCATGAGCGGTTGGGAACGTCCCGAGGGCTCGGCAGTGGTTTTGACATCACCCAGTGCGAGCAGATCTTTGCTAAATCAGGCGGCCGCTGGGAGCTTATTTTATATTTCCATTTCTAGTCTGGGAAAACCATTTGCATGTACGCCTGTCAGCAAACATAGAACTAAGAGAAAAAAAAAGAACAAGGCTGGTTCTTTCGTATGATTTCATGTGATTGATCTGCCTTCAGCCTTCTTTCTACTCAAGTTTGTTTTCAGGTAGCCCATTATCACCCTCACCTTCTCTCTACTCCTACATCAGATAATTTGCACAAGCTCATCAATATTGACCCCTCTGCCCTCAGCTCACGAAAGCCATTCTGACAGAGCTCCGATCATTACCGCCCGTATCACAGAGCTGATGAGATTAGTCCAACAGGCTTGGCTTGAAGGAGGCTGATATTTGCTCTCAGGGAGTGGAACCCATCAAGGCAAATGGCCATCATGAGTGGGGCTGTCCAAGAAAAGTTATTGAGTTACCGTTTTTATTATATGGTAAGTGCTTGGGAATTTAAAGCTCATTTCCGGATTGTTACAGTATCTCACCCACATATTGAATTTGTGGAGGCCGGCAGAAATTATATCCTCTTTAGAAGGCACTTATTGGTCTTCCAGTGCGCCATGTCTCCAAAGAGAGCTGCTGGTGGCCATTATGTTGATTTTGTATTTAGGAGGTCAACAAGCAGTCACAACAAAAAAAAAAATCTAATTAAAAGTGTCTATCATAATGTGTGTGTTTGCTACAATGTCTCAAACATAATGAGTTGGATTCCTTGTCGATGTTTTATGAGCGCAAAACAGGAACACTCCCAACATCAATTTTTGCAGTAAACAGTCGGGCGACTTTAGAATCGGCTGTAGGTGCCGGCGTGTGAACGATTCATCTCACTTCAGTCGCCTGAAAATTTAAAATGAAAGTGTGAGGGCTTTAAATTTTTCTGTATTTGTTTTAGTAGAGCAGAATAGAAAGAAAGAGAAAGACAGAAAGAAAGAATAATGATAATCCAAACAATCATAAGAGGACTCCAGCATCTTTGATGTTTGGACCCTAAAAAAGCTTTATGTTTAACCAAGAACGATATAGTGCTTCCTTTACCACCATTAGCCCCTCTCAGTCGGTGCCGAGAGACTGCCAACCTCTGATGAAAGTCTTGCAAAAACAGCAGCATTCCTCCTGTCTTGTTCCTTGAGACCCGATGAAGCTGTTGTCTCTCTCCATTCCGTCTCAAGTCCTTCTGTTCTCATTTAAAATATGCAGATAAAAACGTGCCTAGGTTGCTGTGCGCCTAGTCACTGGACTTCAGTCGTAGAAGTGGTTCTTCTGGGACTTCAGTTAAGAAGTGGTTATCCTAATATGGTCTTAGCGAAGTGTATGCATGGTGATGAAAGCTGAAAGGCGGTTACCTCATAAGCCAGCTCTTCCAGCGCAAAAGTCAGCAGCGAGACAAGTCTAATTACTCCATGGACTCCGGGGAGGCTGAGGAGACGGCCGCTAGCCTAATTAGCTCCCATTTTGACCCTCCACATACTGTTTGGCTGGAGCCTCGGCTTTATGTTTTATTTCATTGTCTTACGTTTGTATGAGATGTGGCCGGCAGCCACAGTTTGTTTCAGACACATCTGTTCTCTGTCACCAAGGTGTCAAGTGCCACGCGGCGTTCAAAATAAATCATTCATCAGGCATCTGTCTGCGCTCTGCATCGGTCTGTCTGAGAACAAAGCGAGAGCCAGGTGAGACCAGATCCAGCAGATGTAACTAGGATGAGCGAGACAATGGCCTCATCAGACTGAGACAAATGCACACACTGCATAAAACATTGCTTCATGCAGGAGACATTTGTTTCCGTTACACTTGTAGTCGATTCTCTTCACAATGCAACAAAGTCCATACTGTTTGCTCAAATACGGCGATCTTGGATCTCCCTGAGGAGCAGCCAAGACCCTCCGTGGAGCTAAATGTAAGCTGAAAATATGTTGCCCTTGACCTCCCCTCTCCCTCCAGGATTCAGTATGTTTTCTGCACTGTCCATCACTGCCATGGCCCACCGCTAGCGCTCTGTCCCAAAGGGACATGCAAAGACGTCAGCTGACATTTCTGCTTTTAGCATTTAGCGGAACATCAGTGACTTTACCGCTGGGTTTTTTTGGATGAGTTCGAAAGCACGGTCACTCCGTGCGCACATGGGGACAGGAGAGCCTCATCCTCTGCGATGTATCCTTGCCAGCGGGTGTTGACCCCGTCATGTAGAGTCCTGTTTTTGTGGAGGGGCCAGGCTGCGGACGGGCCCTCTGTGTTGTGTAAGCGGGAGATTAAAAGCTGTGCCTCAGTGGAGCACAGTCAAATCCCCTGCCACCCCGCCCTGCGCCACAGACCCAGACACTGCAAGCTAGACAGAATGAGAGAGGAACCGAGAGGGATAGGGGCGGCTTACAGACCGGGCTCCCTTCAGTCCACCTCGGTTCCCATCAGCCCCTCTGCACCACACCTGCTGTAGCCCTGTCTCCATCCGTGTTCACACCAGGTAGTTTTACAGGCCCGGCGGTCGCGTGTATCCGCAACTGACAAGAGTTTTTATGGGTGTTGACTTTTCAGCAGAGTCCTATTAAGGTCACAGCAGCATGTTTGTGTGTATTATACATCTGCCATATGCTCCTATCTTTGTGTCTATCTTTATTTTACAGCAGCACCTGTACAGATTAAAGCCAGTAGTTGCAGAGCGACAATAAGACACTAATAAATAACAAAGGCATGGAACAAGCATTACGAAGGGAAGTTTCCAGTTTCTCAGGAGCATACTGTGTCACAGCCTAACGAATCTGCCTCCAGGACTTTTATTTTACACTTAAGTGTCCTGCCAGATAAAGTCTTTTAAATGTAAGTCATTCTGCAGCCGATTCCAGGTATTCCACTCTCTGTATGAGCTTTTGGAATAGAAAGCAAAAGAAAAACCTTAGATTGCAAAGAGCACTGTCCAGTAATGAATATACTTAGATAAGCAGGGAGCGTAGCAAAAATTGCCTTTTAAATGAAAATGTACCAGTGTATCAGCCTTTGGGTTTATTTACGTTATTCTAAACCTTAAAAGATGATTCCATACTTTCAACCCAAGCCTTATATTCCTAGTTTTTGCCATCATGCCAATTTATACCAATCAAAATTGCATCAGTTATCTCACTGCAGAGCTGCATATTTCTGAGTTTACAAGGGGCGCTGTCCTCTAACAGAATCCAACGTCATGTGTAAATACTTCTTTTTGAAATACACATACTTCACAAACGAGCTTACGAGTTTGTGTTTGAGCTTAAGTAACTAGACTCGTCTCATTATCTTTGTTTCGGGATGTTTGCATTTTTGTGCCTCGTGTTGGTATGTCATAGGTGAGCTTTAAGGCGTGTTGCTACAGGCAGGAGGAGGGGAGAGTGGCAGGGAATGAGTCCCAGCAGTGTTGAGATAGGGAGAGAATGAGAGATGCAGTAATGATGCAGCATAATGAGATCCTAAGGGGATACAGTTTAAATAGAACACTGCAGGGTGTGTTTGTGTGTGTGTGTGTGTGTTTGTGTACTTTGTCCATACTTCATAATGTGCAGCGTGAGCCGTGCCCACTCACCATAGACAGCCCAGATTCCTTGCCAGCCTCCTCTCTGAGATTCCAGATAAGACATTAATCACGCCACTGACATCAGAAAGGATGACTTAAATTGGAAACTAGAGTACAGTCGGATATTGTATTCCCCGACCCGGATAAAGACCTTGCCATCTAAATCGATTGATAGCTAACTGATTTACCGCTTTGCGCAATTGACTTTTCAGGCAGGACCAAGGGTACACCGCTAATTAGTCATCTATCCATCACACCTCTCAGAATGATTAACCCCATTGCAACACTGGCTCTGGCTCTGACCAGTCCCTCGCTGATCCACACCTATGTGGCTAAGGTGTGTTTACTCTGGGTTTGCATACAGTCCGAGCAGCACAAAGGGCCGTGTGATCCTGCCGGGCTCTGGTTTGTTTGCACAGGTGTTGCTGAACTGTCCTTTGTCAGCGGTGATCTGGTGATCCCCATTTGTTGATTAGCTGCGTGCAGGTAATGAATCAGTGTGGCGTTGCATTACATAACAGCACGCTGTTTTCTTTTACAACACTTCTTACACAATTAAGTCTTCCCAAAGCACTTGCATCATGTGCAATGACGAGCCTATATTAGGTACAGTATGAATACATCTTAGTTCAGAGTCTCTTCAAGTCCCGTTTAATGTTTTTTTATGAATACAAGGTGTCTTCTTGTATTGCCGGAGTTCTTTTTCACAGTACAGGCCGTGGTATAACTAATGAGATAAATTGGGACTGACCCAGCTGGATTGCTGCTATCAGACAGCCTCAAGTCTAGTCATAGACTTCTGCTGATTTTTGTTTGTCTCAAAACAGTCCCTCACTAAATGTGGGCCTTTTCCCGCAATTATGAAATCGACGGTTTCTGCAAGGTCACACTGAAAACCACCGAGTGTCTCTTTTTTTTTTCCTTTTACTTTCTCTCTCGCTCTTTTTCTCTTTCTGTACGTTGGACCTTTGTGATATACGAGCGAAAGAAGAAAGGAACGCACTCACGCCGTTAGATTTGAATCTTTAAAAAGCAAGTTTCTCACGCGCAGGCCCAACCGTAACTTCACCTCACAGAGGATACATTCAGCCCAGAACCACAAAAGAGGCCCCTTGTGATTTGGACGGAGCATGTTCGCCAGCAGAGGAGTGGCCATTGTGCCCCTAAAGCCTGGCATCTCTCTCCCATCTCCTCTAAAGTTTTAATTGTGTGTGTGTGTGTGTGTGTGTGTTGACCCACATAAATCTCACTAAACTTACCCTTATAGAGAGCTGATTTGACTACTTGTGAACTACTGAGCCAGCGCAGCCAATCATATTATTCCCTCCCCATATTAATGCTCAAATTAGATAGCATTGTGGAAGAATACAGATTTTACAGCTTTGCAGGTTGTCAGCTAAGAGGAATTTTAACTGTTCCTAAACCACAATAAACCATGGCTTCTTGGGCGTTGAAGTATGCCTATTAGTCATGCACTTCAGAATGTGTCATAACCTTTGACCTTTGGCCGCTCTTCCATTCTTAGCTGGACCTCAGCCAGCCCCTGGAGGAGCAGGGCCCTCTGGACGTCATCATCCACAAGCTGACGGACCTCATCCTGGAGGCGGACCAGAATGACTCGCAGGCCGTGTTGCTGGTGCAGAGAGTACAGGTAGGCTTCTTCATCGTCTCCCGTCTCTGGTGTGGAAAAGCTATGCACAATTTTTCGGGGGGGGAGAAGTTTTGTTTTTCAGTCTTAGTACACACACGACTGCACAATCACTGTGGTTTCTGAATGACGCGTTCTCTGACACAGCAGCACTGAAACAACATTTTTGGATGACAGCCATTTGTACTTACAATGCTTGTGGTTTCCAGTTTGCCTTTAAGGAAATCTTCTAGACAGACCAGACAGACGGAGAGTCTGTCTAAGATTTAACCACCAGAAAATAAAGGGATTATCTTAATTCACATTTAGCACAAGGTGACTAATTGTCTCGAATGTGAAAGCTGTCAGTGAAAGTTCTCGAGGAGTTTAGCTTGTTCTTATCGGAGCAGGAAACGTCTCACAGGGACAGTCAGTGTTCGACTCATGTCTGTCACATCACAGCAGGTGACAGCTCCAAATGTGGCTGTGTTGTGTGTGTGTGTATGTGTGTGTTCTTCACTAATCTGGCAGCAACAGAGATGGTGTGAAGACGAACCAGCTCTCTTTCACTCCTTTTTTTTTCTTCTTTTTTTTCGGGCTGCCTCAGAAAAGCTGTGATTGTGATCAGCGTCATGTGGCTCTGTCAACATGTTCCTGACTGCTCAATTAGGAAGAACAAACGGGATGTTGGCAAAGAGCAATTACTTAAACATCAAATCCTGGTTAATATTAATGCAGAGCTGCAATCACCGACGCACTGATCTTACACACTGATCTTACTTTAGGCCATTTTGGGAAACAAACTGTCGACACTTTGTTTTCCGTGAAGCACTTTGGGTAACCTGCTTATTACAAACACCCTACAGATGAACTTGTCCCTGAAGTATACATTCCTAACACCCCCTTAGCAAAAATCTGTACCTTTACAGTGGAACCAGTCAAAATCTTAATCCTTTTACCTACAAAAATAGAAATGTTCATATTTTTGATGATTGTAGGAGTTGTTAAAATGCAACACCAGGCGTGTCTCTGGGCATGTGTCTTCAGCGTGTTACAGTATCACAGATTTTGCAACAGCTCTTAAAACAGATTTGCAATCGGTTGCGGGACCCCACCCAGTTAAAAATAATATGACATTTTATTGGTGGGAAGAGGCTGCTCGCCAGCGGTCATTGGTTTAATTTAGTGTCCCTCCTCAGGCAGCATCATGACTCAGTCTCCCCAGCTGGCCGATGCCACATAGCAACAAAATAGCGGCCAGTCTGTTCCCAGCAGCAGGCAGGTTTCCTCCCAGGCACATTCGAGGTGAACCTTGACCCTTACACCCAGCCTAAGCCAAGTCATCTAACGCACGCATGGACACACACACAAACACACACAAACCACATTACTTAAAGAAATCCAAGAGAGAGCCACCGTGGTACAGTGTTTTTTTTGTGTGTGTTACATTACTGTTGTAGTTCATCTGCTAATAATTATATCAAATTTTTTCTTTATTTTTTACTTCTAATCTTCCATCCATCTATCTGCCCATTTTCTTCATGTTTAACCGGGTCAGGGTCACAGTGGCAGCAGGACAATGCAAACAGTATTTTTCCCAGCTACCTCCTTCTGGAGTCGGGTGTTGTATTCCCTGCAGTGTGTCATTAGTCTCCACCAGTTCCCCCCCAGTACACCTCCAAAGGATGGTGCATTAATACAGGGTGCCACGACTATCCCGACTCGCTCCTCTCGGCGCAGAGGAGCGGTGGCTCGACTCCTAGGTTGACCCAGATCACTGAGCTCTAAACCTTATCACAGAGAGGGAGCCCAGCCACCCTGCAAAGAAATCTTTGTGGCCGCTTTAATCTGCAATCTCATTCTTTCAGTCACTACCCGAGGCTTGTGACCATAGCAAAGGGTTGGAGCAAACATTGTACAGTAGCTCTATTTACCTCCTTAGTTTTGCCTCTATACCTGAATACAAGAATCGTCTTTGATTACATTTCAAAATGTTAAGGTATTTATAATATCCCTGATCTGAGATCATAAATAAGCTTCTTACCTTTGCACATGGCATAAGCCTTCCTCTTTAAAATAGTTATTTATTCAAAGCAAAATGTCAGGCTTGGACAAGCTGTGGTGATTCAGTGGCCTGGAGTGTGAGCCATGTGTTCACCAGACCTGGGTCAAATAGAGTTTACAGATAGTTTGGATGATATTTTTTAGGGCAGGATGACATTAGGTGAAATAATAATGCCTTGCTAGTGTGATTATTACTAGTAACTTTGATTATTATCATTAGTAGTCATAGTTGTTAGTCTGCAGTATTTGAGAGACAAAATTATTTTACTGCACTTTATTTCTATCTACAGCAGGCATTTCAAATAAAAGGGAAGTGGTAGTATTACTGACATATTAATGTTGCGGAGAGTAAAATTGAAATATGCAGTTATAGGCACTTCTGCAGCCGTGACACCTTGGCGTCAGATGGGCGGGGCTTGACACTCGGGGCTATGGTTAACAAAGATTTTGGCATGGGCGCTCCGGTGACTCAACATGTAGATCGCATACTAGTATAACCACGGTGGCGCGGGTTCAGTTCTAATTGTTGTCTGTCTCCACTTTCACTGTTGAATAAAGCAAAAATAAAATATCCCTGTAAAGTCATTAGTTCTCTGTAATTGACAGCTTTCTTGACCCGTCCTGATTCGGTTAATCCCTATCTAGTGCCCTGAGTCTGTGTTTTACCACATTTACCTCCTGGAAGATTAGTGTGGGTTTATGTTTTTGACGGCAGCATGTTTTTCTTATATAACCACTCAGCGCTGCCTGGTAGATCCAGGCAAATCCTACAGATGGGTCTTCCATGTCCAGGAAAAGACATTTGTTTACATGCCGTGTGCGTAAATGTGCGCGTGTATTACGGGCATATGGGCATTTTTCCATTGTGTCTGTGTGCTTGATGTCTGACGTAGCTGTGTGTGTTTTATTTCACACAAACGTGGATAACAGTCAAACTTCGGTGTTTTTAAAGAGTTGTGATGTGAGGAGGCAGGCTGTTTGTATAATGTGCAGGCCAGCCAGCTCCACCTGACAGTGTTTGTGAGTCAGAGTGTAAATTGCTTGGAAGGAAAGGCTGGCAGAGAAATTTACAGAGCAGAGATGGAAACATGGAGAAAATGGAGAGCTGGAAAGTGGAGAGGAGGTTGGTGTGGGGACAGAGCAGGAGTAGAGTAGACGAGAAGAGATGGGGAGTGTGGTTATGTAAAATGGCAAACCTCACGCTGACCTAACAGCCGGCCACGCAGAGATGTAGTGATGTAACCTCCATAGGCCTGCTGGCTTACAACTCTGTTTTTCTCACACACACACAAACACACCCACACATGCACATAAACATACAATGAGACATGATTACGCCTGTCCTGCCCAGTGTCTGTGTTTATAGTTTACTGACTTCCGTGTGTTTAACATTTCCCCTAAATGTGTTTTTGTTGTGTGTTTTTCAGGACTACATTGATGCCCACCCCGAGACCATCGTCCTGGACCCCCTTCCAGCCATCCGAACCCTTCTGGACCGCTGCAAATCCTACCAGTTGGTTCATAGGATAGAGAGCTGTATGCAAGGTGAGACTTTTCAGGTAGCATGTTGTTTTGCGCAGCAACAGCCTCACGTAGTGTCTTTCTCTGTAGTTGGTTAAAGACTACTTCCTGGTTGTTTTGCAGACTTGTACTCACAATGTAATGAGCTGAAATCAGGTGTGTAATATATGTTTATGTGTCATTATCCCTCTCTATATTGTCTAAAAAGCCAAGGGTGATCTAAAATAAATGGTATTTTGATTCCATGAATTCCTCAAAATTGATTAATTAATTAATTTCTCAAAATAAACTTCAGAAAGTTATTTGACATGCAGCAGTATTAGCACTGATAGAGGAGTGGTT
Source organism: Holocentrus rufus (assembly GCA_900302615.1). Lineage (NCBI taxonomy): Eukaryota > Metazoa > Chordata > Actinopteri > Holocentriformes > Holocentridae > Holocentrus > Holocentrus rufus. The sequence goes on along the minus strand of OMLF01013153.1, from coordinate 41,485 downwards.
ATTAGTAATAATGAGAAGGTAGAACGGGTTTGTCCACATAACTACGAAAGGATTCAGTGTGCTTGATAATGACTGTTGCCAAAGGCAGCTTGTGTAGTGAAAACAGAACAGGGCCTAGAATAGGACCTTGCGTGACCCCACAGGCAATGGGGCGGGGCTAGAAACACAACATGTCACTAGAGTTACAATTCAACATCACAAAGTCCTGTGTCATTGGACAGCAGGGCAGTTTTAGTGCCACAACAAACCCAGAAACCAGATTGAATTGTTTTTGTAGATGGAATGGTTACTTAAGAAAGCTGTCAATTAAAAGTAAACTATTTTCTCTTAAGAGAAATAGGAGTGTAGGATGTGGTCTGTGTTGAAATGTTGAAATCACTTTACCGCAAGAGCATGTCATTCTGATCACAATAAACAAGAGCAACCACAGTGCTATGCTATTTGAATCAGTTGACACTTACATTTAAAATACTTAATTTAGTATTATATTGTCAGACAAAGATCTTCCATTGCTCAGGATACGATTGATTATACAAAGGGTGCAGATAATAAGGAGCAGTGGCACTGAGATATGAAGTCACAACAACTAGTTTGTTTAGGGGCCATATTCAAGGATAACAGCTGAGAGCCAATCTTATTTAGGTGGACTTTTACTAGCCTAAATAAGACGTCCTGGTATCTTTCCTAAAAAGTGCTAAAATTGTCCTTGTAACAGATTTCATGACAGTAGCCTTTCAGACAGATTTGTAGGTGTCTAATGCAGCTGATTTTTATATCTCCAAAGCTGGGGGAGGACAGACCACTTGAGATCATGCAGTGTTTGTTTGAGTTCGGGAGAGCGTCAGTAGGAGCTTTGAAAATGTTTTAGCTTTTCCGATTGTTTCAGCTTGACGCCATTCCAGCGCCTGTGCAATAATAACAGAGGAGGTGAGGGGATAACGTGACAGCAGGGGAACAATGAAGGAATCAGTGTCACAGACCCCGACATGACGGCATAGGGTTTTCACTCCAGCAAAAGTAATGTGCTGGACCACAAGGGAGGACTATGGTGACTGCACTAGAGTTATTGCATTCACATTTATTTTACTTAGCTATTTTTTTGTAGTACTTAGCTATTTTGCATACAAGGTGTTAGACCATGGAGGAGCAGGAGAAACAGCATTTCACTCCTCTGTATGTCCTGTGCATATTGTGGAATCACAATAAAGTAACTTGAACTTGAACTAGTGATAAGGAGAAAAGTATCTGGCCTTGCATGGAGCAGTGGAGCAAGGCACAGCAAGGCCAGCAGCAGCAGGGGCGAGCGCAGCAGGCCAGGTGTAATGGCGCCAAGAGCAGCAAGATCAGAGAAGCAGGGCCAGGAGCTGTAGGGCTCGGAGCGGCAGAAGGAGGCACAGGGGTGCCAGAATTGATAAAGCCAGGTGCAGCAGGCCGAGGGGCAGCAGAACCAGCAACAACAGGGCCAGGTGTGGGAAAGGCACAAAATGGTTAGCACGGTTCAGGGGAAGAGGAACAGAGGTATCAGGGCGATGCCACAATCTATTCGAGCTTAGCTCAACCATCTTATTTTTAGAGGCATGGCAATGAAGTCAGTCAGAGTTTTTTGTTCAAAGTTCTCTGAGAGCCAGCTAATATCCTTTTTAAGTTAGTAATATCTGATGGCATTGTCCTGTAGCCAACAGTCTGGACAAGGCATCTTGAGTTAAAGAATTCAGCAGGATGACTGAAGTGCAGGATCAAAGAAAGCGTGGCAGCAGACATGTGCAAGCAGACACTTGGGAGCAAATAAATGCAGTAAAATATTAGTAATTCGAAAGACACAGGATAAAAACTCGGAGACAAGGGCTTCAGAAAGGAGCTCAGAGTATGTAGGTCTTAGCTAAAAGCTTTGCTGTAACAAGAGAAAAACAAGGAGCAAGGCTCACCGATCAGGGCCCTTAATTATTAGGACTCACTGATGATGTAAGAACTTAAGCCAGAACAGTTGAACCAATAGCCGGCCACCGAGTCACAGAGAAGCTGCAAGCAGCTGTTTGAAGTGAAGTGGAGTTAATCCATGCACAGCACAATGCTGGTAATAAGAATTAATCCAAAGATTGCCCATATGTATTATTTTAGAAACTGTCCCAAATAGTGTGCTTATTCAGCATTGGCTGTGTGGTTGTTTACTGGATGTTGGGTCTTCCAGGTTCACGGGTAGCTAGCTAAGCTCATTAGTCTGTACATATCACAGTAGTGCACAGCACAACAGAGTTAGATGGATATAAAAGACAAACAAGCACAGGGCTAAAAGGATCCAAAAAGCCAACATTAGCAGCCCAGCCGCTAAAGCTAAACACACCAGGGAAAACCGCTGTCGTTGGTGCTGCTATTCATGTTGCTGCTGCCAGAAACGGAAACTTTTAGTACATTACTAAAGTACAGAGGAGAGAATGGATTTGTGGTGACTGCAGGATCTCTGTCTTTCCTCTCCAGTTCCAGAGGAGACAGATGGGTAACGTATGACTGCGCTGGACGTCGCCTCTCACTTGAATAATGTTATTTGATGCTTCCGAGCACATGTTTTATTCTCACCGGCCGACCGCTGGGCTAATATCATAATTCTGTTCCTCCCCTCCGCGTGACAGAAGCACCTTTCCACTTTCACCAGACTGAACCCAGTATGAACCTGGCCTGTGTGTCTGTGTACAGTAGGCTTCCCTCTGATGGATCAGAGTCCTATAAGCCAGAGCACAGGCTGTCAACAGGCCAGGCCAGGAACGCCTTTCCCCCGTCGTCGGGCTCATAAACTCAGCAGTGGCCAGTGTCCTCCGGCTGTGAGCAGAGCAGTGGAATGATGACAGGACGTTAGCAACAGGAGCACCCCCAACCCCTCCAACCCCCCCAACCACACACACACACACGCACGTCACACTGTGAACACACCTGTGACTCATCCACTGTTCATTTACCCCCGTACATGGCAGCAAACGTAAACCCTGGAAGTATTACTTCACTGTGTGTCCGTGTGTCTGTGGATGTGCGAGGCGCTGCAGTCTTGTGTCAGAGGACTGGATCAGAGGCGTTTCAGAATGTCGGCAGTGCCAGTAGTTTCTTAAAATAGAATTGCAAAAAGACGTCTTTTTATCCAAACAGACATGATGATGGTTACATAACAAAGACTATAAGCTGCATCTCTCTCTCCCTGCCTCTCTCTCTCTCTCTCTGGTTTGAAGAGGAAGGTAGCTCACTCATCACATTTATAGGAAGCCCCCCCCCCCCCCCTCGCTTCCATTATTGCAAGTGGTGCTTTCTGCTTGCACTTTAGCCTACGTTCCAGACTCCTCTGATAATTGGGGTTGGTTTAGACATGAGCATGAGCTAGAAGTCTTTATATCGCATCATTATGAGTGGAGAAAAAAGCAGCGTGGGACCCAGGATCACGATTTGAATTTCTCCAGTCAGCAGAAAAGAGCCAGCATCGGTTTACAAGTGAGAGAACTGTTGTTAAGGATAGGGTAAAACAGTGCATAATGCGAGAGCGTGTGGAAAGTCCACTGTGCTTGCTTGGGCACAGCCACTTCCTCCTCCTTATCAGCAGAGACCATGGAGTCCTGGAGCAGGTCCAGCTGCCAAGGCAACCCCGTACTAAAGGCCATACAGAGCCTGCCATGCTCAGCAGCCTGAGTGGCTCAGAATAGTACTCAATGGGAGGAAGCACTTGAGGTGCGCTTGTTCATTTTCTGGAAAAGCGAGCCATGCTTTACCTCTTGAGTGGTTTCACAACGTCAGATACCCTCAGTCACGGTACATTTATCTGTTTTTAGAATTGTTTAAATGAACATAAACATAAGAGCAAGAATTAACTCATCTTAATGTTATGTTTGATAGGACGCAGCCAGACAAAGGCGACACCAGCGCTAATGGATTAATGTTAGACATCGGCCATTGTGAATGATTCATAGTTCAGCTCATTGAACTTTGGAACCTTCGTCCAACTTGGTTTTGTGTTTCCTCTTTGAGCCAGAACAAGGTAGCTGTTTATGTTACTCAGTGGAATCTACTGGTTTCTGTTTATACACAAGTTTTGATATCTTGGGCTGTTTTTATAGATAGCAACAGTCGTCAAGTCATCCGTAAAGTGAAGATCTCTCTCAGTCTGTTCATCAAGGGTATTCTTTTCCACTTCACGATAAAAGAATTCTCATAAATAAACGACGCCAGGAGAGCTTCAAACTGAAACTTTCCTAGGTTATTTGTGTAACCAGATTGTGTCGTGATCCTTTTGTTATGATGACGCGTGTTTGTTGCCTGGTACCAGCATTAATCCCTGACTCGGTGACAGCAGCTCAAACATGACCAGCAGTAACTCGTGTTCCATTTGTGGCAGTGGTCATTATTAAAACATATGCACGGCGTTTCTGCAGTTAAAGCCCAACAGAAACGTATCCAAGTCGTATCAGCCAAGCGGCAGACAGCGATGGATTGCCTCGTTTAAATAAAAGATCGCCCGCTTGTCAGGTTGACTCCTGTGACCACGCTTTGTCAGAATCATTAGATGATGAACATCTCATCATAGATACACCGCTTTGAGAAAACAATGTATTTTTTTTTTTTCCAAATAAATGATTCATAATTGTAATTGGAGCATAAGCCTCTTAGAGATATTGAGATTTACTGGTTTACTCACAGGGCATGCGGTGTTTGAGTTCAATTTAAAATATTGAAAACACTGCTGCTTTGCCTCGGAGGGATGAAGAGCGCTGAGAGAGGATGCTGGGGTTTCTAGGAAACAAGCTCTAAATAGCAACAGGAGAGTTCAGCCTTCCGCCTAAACAGCACTGCACTTTATGAAGCTTAATGTAACCTTGCTCTCTGTTTTTCTCAGCACCTAATGGATCGAGCCGCAGCGAAGGTATGATCAGAATCCTGGGTGTTATAACAGGCCTATCACGGAGGAATTCCTTCCCATACATTCTCAGCTGGTTCAGGGCACGGGGCCAGTCGGTGCTGCTGAGAACTTTCACAGAGTTTAGAGTTTGTTTGCACACATGAAAATTACCAAACAGCACGGACAGATGGAAAAAATAACACGTGCTGCTGAGAAAAAAAAAAAAAGATGTTTAAAACGCAAATAA
>OMLF01013153.1:0-25659 GCA_900302615.1 Holocentrus rufus | reverse complement strand
CGGTAAAAATATGACACATACAAACTAATCTGATTTTGCAAATAACACTGTACAAAAAAGCCGCTTAATAAAATAAAATATATCTTTTCATAATCTTAGTTTTATGTACATGTAAAAAAGGCTATATTTACAAGAACACTTAGAGAAAGACAGACAATGGTACAAAGCCTATAATGCTACTTTCTGTTCCTGCCAGGCTTCTGCAGTGCTGGGATGTGTTAACCAGGGAGTGTTAGTGAGGCTGTTGCAGGCGATGTGCCGCCGGGTTGGCCAGCAGTCCCAGGATGGTGGAGAGGCAGTGAAGCTTTTCCTTCACGAGCTCTGGCAACTTCTCATTCTCCTTGTACCTGTTGAGGAAGACAGGCAGATCCAAGTGAGTGACTGGGGATTGACATAACTGGAGCTCCACAAAAAAAAAGAAAGAAAAAAAAAAAGGAAAAAAAACACATCAGAGCAGGTCCTGGAAATATTCAGAGTGCAAGTAGTGAAAATACAGCCATGTTTCCAGCAGGATTTATTCTAGATGCAGAAGATGTGGATAATGCTGGGTTTGTTCCAATATTAATTCCAGTAAGTGCAGTTTAAGAATGGCTTATTTGGATATTTATCATGACATATGGACATTTGTGCTGTGACTGTCCATGCAATTTTGGGGGGCATCAGACTGTGTAATAAGTCCAGATGATGAATTTCATGGTCACTACATTTTTTTCTAGCTATAGGGGAAGCTACACAGCCAAATGAATGTAAGGAAAACAGTGGATATGAACTAATTTCGAATAACCACATCAGCCAGAAGTAACAAGAGTTTGTCAGTCTAGTGGCCACACTAAGGCTTTGGCCATCACCTCTGGAGCAGCAGGAGACGCCACCAGATTTGTCCTCTGTGTCTCTTCTACTTAAAATCTGTCTGAATAATAAAATGTTCAATGTAATTTTACAAGTGTTTAGTACCTGGTGATCCGGCCCTCTGGAGACGTGTAGGTGATGCATGAAACTCCTGCCTGCACCACCAGCTGAGACCCGTCGTTGAACTGCACCCAAACTTCTCCACTGGTCAGCTACAGATACAGACACAAACATACTGACGCTCAAGCTTTTGACACCAAAGAGGATTACACAACTGATGATAACACATTATGAGAAATTACCTGCGATGCCCATCCAATGTTGGGCACGAATATCGACTTAACCACTTTGCCCGCGCTGTGGGCCAGGTCCTGCCGTGTCGGGGAGCTTTTCTTGTTCAGGCTGGCTGACGTGAAATCTGATCCATCATAGGAGATCATCTGATGATTTAAAATGAAAGAATAGTCAAGAAAAAACCTGTTAAAGTCTCTAAATACATCTGATCATCCACCCTGCAGTGTCAGGCTGTGGAATACACACCGACGGAGTGATCTGTGGGTGTTGTGGAGGTGAGGCCACATCGGCTGGCATTGGTTGGGGCGGCAGCGACGATGAGCAAGGGGAGTCTGGGTTGGCAGGTCTCCTAGGAGGGATGACATACACAGAGCTATGGTTAGCCTGGTGAGACCCAACAGTGGAACCTGAAATATACAAAATTATAGATCCTCTCACCTGCCGATAGTTATTGGGAAGAAAGGAGTGTTCTTGGTGCTGTGCTGCTCCTCTGCGGTGATGGCGGCCTCCAGGGACAGACACATGCTGTGGCCTTCGTCTGACAGTTCCACATACAAGCGGCTCTCTGGGCTCAGGCCGCTCAGCCCCGCCTCGCCCTTCACCGTGTACGACTTCCCGCTCTTCTCAACCACTCGCACCAGCTCTGACGTCTTGTGGGTCTTTGCTCCTGTTAGAGCACAGAAGTAAATGTTAATAAATAAATAAATAAAAAGGCATCCATTGCAGACAGAAAAAGAAATCAGTGCAACTTTTCCTACAGCAGGATGACAATCTGTCAGCATTAGCGCAGAGCTGGGCACCTCTGACTCACCATCATAAAAGCAAACCTCCAGGTCTGCATTTGGGGAGTTCTCCATCAGCATGCACTTGGCATACTTGGTGTAAAGGGTCACTTTGGGAGTCTTGGATTTCACAAGCTGCACAAACTTGAAGGCATACTGGTACTTCTTCCAATATTTTTCTATAAATAAACACAGAAAATAAAATCTGCTAAGATGCACTTTATCAATTTCTATCAGCCAGCAACACTGAATGTGGTGCATCGACATACCTGGAAGGTCCTCGTAGCTGCAAATGAGAATATCTTCAGGCGGGGCAGGGGGGCAATCCAGCACAGGAAAACCCTTCCCATTATTTGGTTGGTATATCGTCACCTACAGGAGATTTTAAAAAAAGTGAGATTAGCAGCCGTGATAACTGTTAAAACTCATTATACCAACAAGTTTGCATTACATTACAGAGTTAAGGACATATTTGAAAGGGGAGTTACTAATGATTTTACTGGAACTCACCATTGAACCATCACAGGATATCCGAAGGACTTCTTTGACCCTCTCCTGACCACCATGACACTTTAACAGCTCCATACACACTTCGCCTGTATCCAGGATGCTCACCTGAAGAAAAAACAAGAATGAAAAACAAGAAAACAGAAGATTAGAGAGCAACAATTTTCTAAACGAATCATGCATGGTAAAATATAGGAGAAGCGATAATGATAGCATGAACAATATCTTACAACGGCGTTTTTGGTCTTCTGTCTGATGGGTTTCAGTCTGGAAGCAGACAGAGGTGGGACCACATCTCTCAGAGTTTTCTTCTCTTTACCCATACTGTCCTTGGCTGGGAGCTTCAACTCTCGACCATGAGGAGGCTGGAACTCAGCTCCGGGAATATTCTCCCTGTATGATTCGGGGTTGGAGGGCAGGGGGTGGTGCAGATGGTGTTGGTTGTGGTGAGGGTTGCCCCCTCGGCTCAGTGGCTTGTCTGTCCAAGAGTTGTGAACACCCAAAGGTCCTCTGTTGCTGTGGAAACTCCCGCTGCCACTGTGAGTGCTGCTGTCTGCGGGCCTCGGACCAGAGCCTGAGTAACAACAGAAAACCTGTTTGACTGTATGAACCCTGGTAAGCTTTCTTTAGATTGTCTGGGCAGCAGCTCTGTGGTTAAACTCCTACCTGCTACTCTGGATAAGTTGAATTCTTAAGGTGAAATCATTTTGAAACCTATCACACATACACGCACATACATGAATCAAACAAAAGGAAAAACAGGGACTTTACCCTCTTTACTGAACCAATTAGAAACCCCCTCTGAGTCTTGGAAGTGCAAGCTTGGTGGATGGACCATCTGTGTGGATAATGAAGATCCAGAGCTAAAAACAAAAAGAAATTTTCCACCTATGAGTCAGTCTAAGATGGTAATATGTGAAAATGAATGGAAGAACAGAACTGAGAGACATTTTACCCGGCTGACTGTTTGACAGGGGGCGATGGTAGCCTTCCTTGCTCTGAGAATGGGTATGGAGTGGAGGACATAGGGAAAGCCATTCTTCCTGAGTCAGTCAGAGTCTCCTCTGAGTGGCATCTTCCCAGCTCACCATGTCCGCTGCCCTGGCCCAGCGCAGCAGAGCTCGAGCGGTCTGATGAGTGAGCCCTCCTTAGGTAGCGAGAGTGTGGCTGTCCAGTTTCTCCACTGTAAACTGCCCTGTTCCTGCCCTCCCTGTGGGCTCTGTCTGTGGGCTGCTGCCGCCGCCACTGGTCTCCGTCCTCAAAACAAGCGCTGTTTGGTTGGCATGGTAGACTTGGGATGGGTGTCATGCGGTTGGGAAGGGCAGAGCCTATCATGTGCTTGGTTCTCCTTTGGAGGCGGTTGCTGCTGCTGGCTGAGGTGGAGGCGGTGGAGATTGTGGCAATGCCGCTGTCCATGGATCCCGTGTCACCCAGCCCCAGCTCCCTGGTCTTGGTCAACAGGCTCTCAGTCATGAACGGGTGGTCCAGCACTGCGGACAGGCTGGGGCGCTGAGCAGGGTCTTTCTGCAGGAGCTGATGAATCAGGTCCTGAGCCTCTTCTGAAACATGGCTGGGCATCTCATATTCACCAAGAACCACTTTGGTGAGGGTGTGTTTGACTGTGTCCGTGTCAAATGGAGGCCGACCCATTAAGAAAGCGTAAAACATGCACCCTAGTGACCAGACATCCGATTCCAGGCCGTGGGCGCTGCGGGTGGCCACCTCCGGGGAGATGTAGTTGGGTGTCCCACACATGGTGAAGTGCTTTTCATTTGGGAGCTTCAGCTGAGTGGCCAAACCAAAGTCAGCGATCTTTATGTTCATGTTGCTGGTCAGCAGAAGGTTTGACAAAGTAAGATCCCGATGCATGATCCCGTGGGTATGCAAATACAGCATCCCTTTTACTATTTGATGCATGAAATGCCTTGCTGTGAAACAAAAACAACACAGCAACTTTTAAAAATTAGGGATGGTAGTTCATAATAGCTGGTGAAGCCTTATTTACTGCAACATAATTCACAATCTCTTTCATAACAAGTAAAATAGTTTAGTTCATTTAGTAGTTTATTTACATTACTTGAAATACAAGCCCTAACTGACCTTCATCCTCAGAGAAAGGCATTTTCCGTTCTTTGAGGTACCGGCTCATCTCTCCATTATGGCACATCTCCAACACCAAGTACACATAGTTGCTGTCTTCAAAGTAGTTGTACAGCTTCAAAAAAGAAGAGAGAACATTATTCATCATCAAGCATTATGTCATCAAATGAGGATATATACAAGAGAATATGACAGCAAACCTTTTAAAAGTTTGGAAGCTTTTCAGTCAAAACCAGTTTGAGATACATTTCAGCTTAAGTGGGATACCATCAAATTTCAGTTTTAAAATGCATTACTCCTGTGCCCCTGGAAAGTTCACAATATTGAACATTCAGAATGATTTCCAGTCAAAGAAGAAGAAAGAGCCAAATCATCTGCCTAATCTGGAGGGTCAGATCGATGACCAAGTCTGCAATGTGTGAACTGGAAAAGATGGGAATGGTGACTATGACACTGAGAAATTTTCAGGAGACAGTGATTGATTCTCTACATTTTAGAGCTAACATCAAATTTCAAATACATCAGACATCTACATTTAGTTTTGGACAAGCTGTAGCTTTGGAGTTTCTCCATATTCAGAAATTCTCATTGGACTGTCCTAGGCAATAATAAAAAAATTGTAAATTCTTATAAATAAATGATAGTTATCATCAACCACATTCTTATCTGCTAAAAACCTTTCAATATATCAAATCAAGCTGTATTCAAAGTGCATTTCACAATAACATAGGATGGTAAACACAACCAAATAATAAAACAGTCATGAGTATTTAGTCATGTCCAAACAATTTACCTCAAGTATTGAAGGGTGCTTCAATCGACACTGAATCTCCACTTCATTTGTCACACGCTGTACCATGCCAGCTTTGTGCATAGCTTTTTTGTCAATCTGGGGACAATAGACAATAGAGATAATTATACACCTACCATCCATAGACGCAAGACGTAATGTAGTATAGTGCTTCTAGGTGCTTTGCTCCTGCGGTTTGTAGTCAATCTGTTATGGCAAAGACATTGAACTTTTCAAGTCTATTCTGTGGGGAATTTAGGGACCACAACAGGCCCATGGGAGGGAGCCAAGGTCTAATCATCCAACAGTCCCAGGTGTCACTCTACCTGCTGTTGGATGGCAACAGCTTGGGGGTACAGACTGCATTAAAAGTCTCAGAAATCTATTTGTTTTAAATATGCAAAAAGAAAAATAAAATCATCAAGCCATACAAATAGTGGGTGAGGAATTCTTACCGTTTTGACTGCAACCTCCACACCGGTCTTCACTGATTTTGCTCGGTAAACACATGCAAAAGAGCCCTTGCCTAGGAGGGTGAGGACTTTAAAATCCTAAATGACAACGAAGAAAAAGAAAACATCAAGGTGTCTGCAAGCAAAAAAAAATGAGAACTAAATACAAATATGACTATGATGATCATTTCTGAATGAAAAGTTCTATTTGGATCCCTTGTTAATTAGGCAGCAGTGTGTAAAGCATGATACCTCAATCCTCAGCTCCTGAGCAGAAGATAAGATTCTCCCTTCATCTTTACTGACTACGGGTTCAGTGGACAGATTTTGAAAGAAACAATAAATAACTTTATCGATCTTCATCTCTCTAGCCTGCGACATGTTGTTTGTAACGAGACAAGCCAACATCTGACGTTAGCTTTAGAAATGTTGGCGTTTGGTCGTCATGACACATTAGAAATCCTCCCACAACAACGTTAACAGAAAAACGACATCTACACCTGACCCTGTCATATGGCCAACCAAAGCCTTTAATTATCCCGGCTGTCTTCCCGCTAATGAGGACCACTTATGTTGTGGCCGTTTCCAAGCAGCACCGTACAATGGTGCAGTAAGAGGGATCAACAGTAGTGTTTGTCCCGGGAGAGAACGGCACATTTACACACTCAGGTAACGTTACGTTACCCAGGCTGCAAGCTAACGCTAGCGATTTGTGTATTGGCTTAGCTTAGCTACCAACAGTATATTTTAGACGTTTCAACGACGTGCGCTGAATTAAATCACTCCCTAATATTTTAGTTTATTTTACAATGCTAACAATAGCGTTATACCGTTCACCCCTCAAGTAGCTTAGCTAGCTGATCAACTTCAACGTTAGCTGGATGGTGTTAGCTTAACGTTACAACTTAGCTTACCTCAATTCTGTCGCCGATTGCAACACTCATCTTGCTGGATTTCGGTTTTGCAGATGCATGCAGGTTTCTATCAGTACTCCTCGTCCGACTGTCTGCATCGATACTCGTTGTATGAATTCTCAAGGGGCAAATCAATGTTATTATTTTGTTCCCCTCCAAAACTTTAACATTTCTTCCATTTTGAAAATATCCGCCCGTTACTCTCGTGCCGACGTCACAGGCTACGTCATACGACAACAACTCGGGCGTGTCACGCCCATTTTAAAGACCACGCACACGACCTCTTAAGATTACTGAAGGAATTACATGCTGGCCATTATTCTCATTCAAAACATGTGCTTCTCCCTGCAGGCAAGTGTCATTTTCATTTCCCACCGATCTATCCTTTTGTTGTTCCAAATAGAAGTCAGAGCTACAGCATACCTACAAGAGATGTGAATTTGCTTCCCCTCCCATTTAATCCAGAGCAACAAAATAAATACTTCGCCCCTCCCTATATTTTGAGATGTCCTAATCACAGTGTTTGGATGTCCCTCAGTCACAGATACATGTGTAGTCAGTTAGTTTCAGGTCTAGATCGACTACCAGTAGCTGAAAATCAAACAATTTCAGACTGAAACTTTGTCTTACAGACAAATGTATTTATTGTTTGCCATCTTTAAATCCCATGACTTAAATATGTAAAATGCATGAAAACAAATAAAGGAAATAGGCAGCCAATCACTACCTAAGAGATTTGGTGCATCAAGCATTGCCATTTTAACACTAGGAATGTGTTCTTTATATACATATACTATATGTGCTGGCTGCTATAAATTACTAAAATAGTATTTACATTTTCCAGACATGAACAGTTTCAAACTCATTAAATACAAATATATATAAGATGTATTATTGCATACATACTAATAAATCAATCAGCCATAGCAATTGTTTGAACAGCACTTTCTATTTCTCTTAGGTTATGAGTGATGGGATTTACTGCTGATATTGGACACTTACGAGACATATGGAATGCAAACGCAAAAGTATCTGCCTGTATGGTACAGAAAAACAGTTTTACTTCAGAGTCAGAGTTTAATCTCTTGCATTATCATTCTTCCATTTATTAAGGATATCAAACCTTAAAGAGAGTAAAGCACAGCATTGTCACACACAAGGGTGAAGGGGTTCAAACAAAAACAAAAATCAAAAGGAAAAGCCAACAGAGGGACATGAAAAACAAATGCACAAAACACCCTGCTGAGTGGCTGGTAAACATGGAGAAATGGTCCCAGGTATTTATGTTTCTACTGTCTAAATGGTCAGAGATGGTAACTGGAGTGATGGTCTCAGAGTTTGGGCGTCAGACAGAGATGTCAGTCCACCTCCATCTCTCCTGAGGCAGACTTTGTCTGGTGGCTCCCTTTGGTGTCTCCCTTCCCCTCCGCCCCTTGCTTGGCCGTCGGGCCATTATGAGCTCCACTGTTTTTATCGTTCTCTTCCACCGCCTCCTCTACTTTCGGCTTTGGCCTGTTGATCACTGGATTGCATGCATCCTCCAGTTCCTGGTGAGTGTAAAATATGGAGAGTTTTTTTTGCTACAAATTACTTCTAATGAAAGAAAAAAACACATCTTAAATTTCCATTTTCTTACCTGTATTTTGGCAATGATGTCTGCTACTTTGACAATGGGATCCTGAGTAATGGCAAGTTTGCTCTGGGCATTCATCTTGCTGTTCAGCCAAGCCATGCTTTCACTCACACACTTCTCCACCGTGCTCATTTCCTCAGCACTCAAATGCACATATCGCTCATCCTAGCATGGAGATTGTGACAAAAGAAAATATTTAGCATGGAGTAAAGGCCTCAATTGCATTGCCTCTATATATTATCTATAAATTCGCTTATGTGGTTTTACTTCAGTTATACTTCAAAAACAAACAAAAAAAACATTAATTGGCTAATTCAAAAAGTCCCAGCATTCACAAAATGTGTACAGGCCAACAAAAAAATGAGACTGTGTGTATTGCAGGATATTGCAATCCCACCAGAGGCTTAGTGTAGTGTCATTCACAGTCAACCTTTACTAATTGAACAAGGCTTACAGACTGTTCCCTAACACTTTATAACACTTAACTTTGCTACATATCTTCTCCCTTGGTAATCTGTAAACAATTTGTGAATTGAAGAGGATGGAAAGGCAGCACATCACTGCTTTCAAGAGAGTTTACCTTCTGTTTATAAGAATCCACAGCCTTCATGTAGAGCTGCAGTTTCTTGCCCAGCTCTTCAAAAGCCCTCGGCCTGTCCTCGTTCTCTCTGTGCCGGTCCTGAATGGGCTGACCAAACCTCTAGAAAAGGATTTGTATTGGAAAATTTTCTATGGTTATTCCCATTTTAAAAAATCCTTCAGAGAGTCCTAATTGGTTTTGTGGCCTTGCTGCTGAAGCTGACACTTTCTGGTCCGTGTGGCATTCCAGATCAGTTGGGAGGCTCGTGAGACAGAACCGCAATGCTAACCCAGCCTTGTGTGTTCATAAATGTTTTTCCAGCAGTTTGTGAAAGCACATCTGTCTCAGTTTGCTTCAGTCAACTGAAAGTAACTGAAACTGAAAATAGAAATTCTCATGCAGTCAACACAAACAAACCTTGAGTGCATCCAGCTTGTCCACATAGACTTGTTTGGGCTGGTCCTCTCCCTCCTCATACAGCCAGTTCTCTGTGTCCTCCAGCATCAGCGTCAGTCGGCTACCATCCTATTGGAAAGGGCCGTAAAAGGGCATAAAACAATTATCAGTAAAATACAGTGCATCCTGAGTCTACAGCAAAAGCCACATATGCTGATCCTTACTGTATTATTGTGAATACTATTAGGAAACAGAAGTAAATGTAAGAAATGTAAGAAATCAGTCCATACCTCCTCAGTGATATACTTTTCATACATCCCACAGAGTTTGTCCCGCAAGTCATACACATACTCCTCCACGGCATTCTTAGCATCATTCCGCTCTTTCTCCAGTTTGTCCTGCACAATCATCTGACCCTGAAAGGAAAAGCCACACAGGCATAATGTATTTGTCTCTAAAATAACCAAAAATGTCTACAGACTTAACACAGACATAAAAAGATCAGATTTCTTACTCAAATCAAGACTTTGATACCTTTGTAAAAGTGATTTTAATAGTATTTATGTTTTACTTGAATCATATATCGAAGTATGATAGGAGGTAATATAGGAGATAGAAGATGAGTCACAGGTTCTAGGTTAACATCATGTGTATGTAGCTGCTATATAGCTTCACCATTTCACACTTGTGGGGTGCTGCATCATCATCTGCTAGAGCAGGTGTTATCAAACCTTTTCATGTCATGTACCATTAAACAGATGCACATAAGACGAGCGGCCTCCATTTGATAAAAGAAACACCATCTGAGAATTGTTTTGTAAGGTAGTTATTGCTTTGAATTAAATAAGGTAAGAATGGTGGCAACAGTAGGGAGAGATGAAGCTATAGTCAAATTCTCTCATCATGCTTACTTGTGAAATAAAAGTGAATTTGAACTATGTGTAATTCCTAAACCCCCCAAGGACCCCGGAACATCTTGGGACACCACTTTGGGCCCCTTTGTGCTACAGGTTTAGCTGTTGAACATCAAGCACCGTTCTACGCCACAGTTGGAGCTCTTCCAGTATAGCTTTTTCCTTTGGGCCCAGCGATCAGCATCCCAATTAGACCATGACTCAGCGTTATCAAAGGCCACCTGAGAAACTCACCTCATACTCCACAAAGTTGTTCAGGACATCCCTATCCAGCTGTCGTATGGTGTTGGCCATGATGGGCAGATCAATGCTCTTCACCTTGACTTTGGGCTTGCTTCCCCCTGCTGCTGGGTCCTGCTTTTCCCCAGAGGCCCCCTCCTGGATTGGGAAACCGGGACACCGAATCAGTCCCAGCTGGAGTCCTATTACAGTGTCTTTTGTGTTTTTAACTTCATGCATGTTGTAAATGGTGCACCTCGCCAACTTGATATCAACCTATTCTTCAGACTAATGAATATGGATCTATGTAATTCTGTCGCTGCTTACCTTACTGCAGGAACCGGGATCCTCATTCTGCTGGTCCCCCTGGCTTTGGCCTTCCTGGTCCACCTGCATTTTTGTCTGAGATACAATAGATGTTCTTAATGACCTTATCCAATGCAATTCAGGGGTAACAGACTGCCATTATAATATCTGAATCATCTTACAAAGAGTTACATCAGAACTTGTGTGGTGAAATTATCCTTTAAACTACGTAAAGCCGCTTTGTTTAAGATGCAAACTCCTCCTGTCAACATGGATAGGAGTAAAGAACAGTAGAATATTCAAGGATATGAGCTATAAAACTATGAGTTTAAGCAAACCACTTGTATGTTTATGGACTGAGAATAGCAAAGGAGCATCCTGGCTCACACCAGACTCTAGGGGACTATCTCTACAGTCTGGGAAGGCTCTTTTGATCTTGTTGGCTCATTATGCAGATAATGAAGAGACTGTGCCCACGGTGTCCGACACTGGTTGGATATCACAAGTTTGAAGCTAACAAATCATGAACACGATAATAGCTGATGGCGTAGCAGGTCGAGGGGCAATGCACATTCATTTGATTGGCAAAGGAGTGGTACGGCAAATTCAAACATGAGAGCCAATCAAAAACCAAAGCTCAGAATTTGTTTTTTCTGAAATGTAGCTTGTCCAGACTATGTAGTGATGGCTCCTTCCTGTCCCACACAATCAATCACAATTAATTATGAGTATCTGGACGAATATTTTGTGTTGATCAATAACTTATCTGCTGGCTAGATACAACCTCTGAAAGGACAAACTTTCAGGCCTGAATGTTTGAAATCAAGCTTCAGTAACCCTGAGAAAAGAATAAGCTTTAGGCGTATCATACACATTGGTCATTAATCTCCTACTTTCAGTTATAGGAGTGTTCCTTGATAACAGGAGCGAGTAGCTCCCTCAAAAGCTGAGAATAGACCACAAGCTTTAAAAAGTCCAGGTATTTATCAGGGAGAAAAACAAGATTGCAAGATTAAATGAGAATCATAAAGATAAGTTAATTGCATTTCTCTGCCGCTTCTGGAAAAAGGGCAGAAGCTTTTCAACAGGAAAATTTGTTTAAAATAAAATTATCTTTTTACCTGGTCCTCTGGTTTGCCTTCATTCTGCACCATGGGCTCCGTGTCCATTTGCATTTCCTCTCCCTCCCCTTTCTGCTTCTCAATCAGAGAGGCGCTGGACACACTGAAGATGCCGTGGACATTGACACGAACTTTGACCTTGACTTTAGAGCTGTCTCCGTCTGGCTGGGGGACCACGTTCTGTACAGAAAAGCATCCTGGGAAAAAACAGAGGGGGACAGGGTGAGTGGTTTACTCGAGCGCTTCAATTTGACAAGCACACATCAGATTTTACAGGCCCTCAACAGATTCCCTTTAGAGACAAGTGGAAGGGAGTGAAGCTGGCGACGGGGCACGCTCCAAACTGAAACACCACCTGAGACTGCACACACACACTCACACACCGCACACACACACAAATGTAAGGAAAAGGCTAGACTGACGACAGCTGGCTGGCTCATTAGGACCCATCAGTGTTCTGTGGGACACTGCCTTATTCCTAATTACCATCCAGGTTGTAGATCCCTGTAGGGACTGAGCCACAAATGGGCCACCCAGAAAAACTACCTAGGGCACATTCATCATTCATCTCTCCTGCTGTAGACTTATGTCGCTTGTAAACTAACAGATTTGCAACCTAAAATGCTACACATCTGTCTCCCTGGTGGCAGAACTGAGCATGAGCCAATCATTGGTTCATAGGAAGGCTCTTTGACCTTCAGAGGGCAGAAGTAGCCTCAGTACCTATCCTGTGGTCCGGGTATGGAAGTTCTTGAGGGCTGCTGTAGAAGGCTTCCAGGTCAAAGGGCTCCTTCTTGTGAAAGGTGATCACTTTGGAAAAGGGAGCGGCGTGGTTCTTACTGAACACCTCGCACTCTCTGTGAGAAGATGATAATAGAAGAAAAGTCAGATTGGAGAGACACGATTGGTGTATATCTTCGATCTAGTTGGCCATCCTTCTTGATTTACTACACAACAAAAAAAATATGTCACAACTTGTTTCATATGGCCAGTTCAGATAGGTAACAAAGTGTTCTTGCCCAAGTCCATCGTCTGTAGGTGATTTCCAGCGCAGAGTAATGGGAAAAGGGACCACATCAGTAATGGAGAATTCACGCACTTTAAATGCTGGGGACAAAATTGCACACTACACACAAACATTCAGCACACACACAATAGAAACACAAATCAGGAGAGAAACATGAAAATTGCTTTCTCAATATCAGCACAGTAACCTAAACTAATCTATATAATATGGTAAGCTAAAATATCATATAGTTTACCAGAATATCATCACTTACTGAACCTTATTTGAACAGCACTTTTGTTGCAGTACAGTGAAATAAAAGGACAAAAACAAATACTGCACTGTACTGTAATCTATTATATCAAAGCTGTAAAATCCCATCTGTGTCAGTCAGAGGAGAATCACACCTGAAGTGCACAGCCTCTAGCAACAGCCTCGTCTGCATTGAGCGTGGTGCTGATGTCTTTGCCAAAGAACTTGGTGATCCTCTCTTTGATAGCGGGGATCCTCGTCGCTCCTCCCACCACCTCCACAGCATAGATCTCATCCCGGCTCAGCTCTGTCACAAACCATGCACAGGACCGGTTGGACTCTTTGTCTGTTATTCAAACTTTATTTTTGGCTAAATTCAAACTTGACCAACGTACTTGATTGTTCCAGGGCAACTTTCAGTGGCCCCTCCACTCTTGACAGATATTTAGAGCACAAATCTTCAAACTGGCCCCTAATGATGACAAGTAATGGTAAATACAGCATTTATGTACATATAATCTGCAATTTGAGCTTATTTCTTTCATAAAGATGCTAAAAGGACAGGAAAAATATCTAAGTACCTATTCATCTTGCCAGACACATCAATGTCGTTCATGAAACACTCTATGTTCAGAGGCAGGTCAGAGGAGTTGGCGCTCATCAGCTTCTTTAGCTTCTCGCACTCCTGGTAGAGCCGCAGGAGGGCCCTCGGGTTCTCCCTCACATTGAGCCTGTACCTGCCTTTGAAGTCCTCACAGAAGTAATCCACCAGCACCTCGTCAAAATTACGCCCACCGAGGTAAGGATCAAAAGCTGTGGCGAGGACCTGAGAGAACAAATGACTACTGAGTCAGGGGTTGTAAAGATACAGGTGTGATGATGTTTTATAAAAAATATAGATGCTAACCTTAAGTTTGCCTTTGTTGAAGGCAGTGATAGAGACTTGGTATGAGGAATGCCCAATGTCCACAAATACTACATTTCTTGGCTTCTCTTCTGGAGTAGGAAGGTCCTGTTTGTAGATCCCATAGGCCAAAGCCACTATGAATCCAAACACAAATAACACACAAGTCAAATTCTACAAATATAATTTAAAGTAAAAGGTAAAACCTGAGTAAAACGGCTGTCTTTAGTGAGTATCTGTATATTAATAAATGTGCAATGCAAGCAAAGTCAGAAATAAATGCTGGGACTCATAGTACCATTCCAACTTGCTGCTATTTGCCCATTTCAGAAATTTCACTAGTAGCAATTTTCTGCAGAACACTGACCTGCAGTGGTATCATTAATCAAGCGCAAACAGTTCAGTCCAGCAATTTGAGATGCATCTAGTACAGATCGTCTTTCAGCATCTGTGAAAAAACTTGGGACCTGTAAAAGAGAGCACAAATTGATGTATATCATTGAGATATCTTATACATTTTCCTGATTTTCCATATGTCATTTCTCCATCACTTACAGATATGACACAGTCCACCACCGGCTTCTTCAGGGCACCCTCAGATGTCTCCTTCAGCTTAGTCAAGAGCATTCCTGTTATCTGCTCAACTGTGAACACTTTTTCCTCATCCAAATAACGCACCTGCAATCGCAACACAATCAGATCACAAAAACACAATTCAAAGCAAATTAGAAGCCAAGAGCTGGAATTGTTGCTAATAAGGTTGTTTGGAGGTCAAGTACAGTAAAAAAAAAAAATACAGTTGCAATTCAATTCAAAGAACAAAGGTGTTTACTGACAACAGAAAAAGTACACAATCAGGTTCAGAGAGAAAGAAACTCAACAGAAAAGGGGGGAAAAGAACAGACTGGAAATGTGTACAGTGCTTTACCTTGATTCCAGTGCTACCATTGGCCAGCTTATGCAAGCTGTAAGGCAGCTTGAGTTTTTCGCCCTGGACAAATGGGTCATCAAATGCTCTTCCGTGGAATTTTTTGAAGCCATGGACTGAATTTTTGAAGTTTGTTATCATCTGAAATAAGGAGATCCATTATTTATCTTGTAGAGACATCTTTTATAATGATTACTGTGTAAATGTTAATTATGCAAATGTGATTATGTAGATTACGAATTTATACTGGCAGATAACCAACAGTTAAAAGTTGTTTTACAATTTTAATGCATAATGCTCCTTTTATTACACAAATCAGACAAATTGCCATGGTTGGTCTTACTTGACTCTTGGCTGCATTTCCAATGATGCGGTTCTTGGAGGCCAAAGACACACAAGCCCTTGACGGAATCCAAACACATCGGTAAATTAGGTTAACAATAATTATCCTTTTAATAGATGTGGCAGAACTGAAAGGCGCAGACTGTTGTTCAAAGAATAAAAAAGATCACAATTAATGGAATTTCACATGGGAGTCTAAGGAATAACCACAAACTAGGGCAGTGAGACAGAACCGTTCACCTTCAAAAGAAAGCTGATCCTCCTCTAAACCACCACCTCACAAACTCATTTAGCACTTCCTGTGGCAGGTAGACCAACAGATATTCATTGTGTCAGTGACAAAGACGAACCCTCCTAGTCACACTGGACTGACGGATCTATTTCACATCTGCTGGCAGTGACAGGTCACTCCGTAGTTCACCCTTTCCACAAAAATATCCCCATGCAGTTCATTAGGGATTAAAGGTGCAGTGCCCGTGCTCCTGCACCAGCCACATCTCTATTTTCAGTATGGATGCTGCAGCACACGCAGTTTGTCCGCCACTTGTCCCCCCAGAGACACAGGACTGCCTGGGCATTTCTTGTTATTTGGTAATGAATATACTGGTAGCATAAATCATTAGTCGATAATATTACCTATAATTGAACAAATATGTCACCAATGAGATAAAGAATAGACTTTAATTATCTGAAGTTTATGTCTGGTCCTGGTTGTTCAGAGGATGTATCCTTTTGGTAGGCCATTGACGCGCTAACGTCATGTCAAAAGCAATTTACTTTTCCTCTGGCACGTGTACTAATATATTATCGGTCCCTATAAATAACCTCTTGTCTTGTCGTAGTTGTCCATCTGAGTCAAGTTTGACGCGCAGTGCTCGGTCAGTACTAGGATGCGCTCTCAAAGCCAAGAGCGCGTCATGTTATAATAGGACATTTCAACACGTTTGACCGTGGCAGTCATACACAGATACTTTTCGGCCCAGACATCAATTCGGAGTGCGACAGAAACGTGCTACATTTTTACGTAGGCTCTACTAAACTGCTGTGACAGCGAATAAAGCACCTCATCTTACATCTACGTCTACAGCCACCATTGCTGTCCTTGTGCCATCAGTGCCCATTGAGTGTGACTCCAGTTGCAAACATTGCGTAACAAACTCACATTTCATGGTGATGGCAATGATATACTTACGGCGTGCATCTGTCACTGTATTCATTGGCAATGGTTTCAATGCCACCGCTCCTGGCCACAGCGATGTAACAATTTTGGAAACCCACATCAATGCCTACTACTGACATAATGAGCGCTCTAAAATTCACTTCTGTCGTAGGCTACTCCGTAACTGCCGTTCTTGACACTTAACGAGGACTAAAAATATATATTTATATATTATGGCGGTCAATTCCAGTGTTAAGAATGTAATTAACAGTCCTTTGTTCTGGAAATAAACGAGACAGCTAGCTCACAGTCAGCGTGCTAACTTAATTACTAGCTGTTATGTAAGACAAGCTGTTTATAGCAAACTCATTCAATCTAATCCCAGTGAGCGATGATGTCCAGAGGATTCTCCCACTGCTAGGCGGTCTAAACATCAACCGGCGGCTCTAACAAACTTGCGCAATGTAAAGGATGCTTCTCAGCCCCGCCCCTACTTATTTGTGATTGGCTGTGTCGCAGCAAAGCTCGTACTTGATTCGCGCGACAACCAATCAATAACAGAAAAATCTAGAACCCCCTGGAAAGGGGACTGAGGTGTGTGTCACGAGCGACAGGGACAGGAGTGGTCGGGTGACCATCTATGATTATTAGTGCATTTATATCCAAGTTATAGCTATGGGAATAGTATACCGTGTTGTTAGTATTTTGATGTTTTTCTCTCTTTTTTTATTTTCTTTCAGCACTAAATAAATAAATGAATAAATAAAAACTCTTGTGACCATCCTAGGCAGGAGATGATGAGGGATAGATGCATCACTCCTCCCCATGGAACAGAATAACTCTCATTGGTGAAGCTATGTATTCTGAATTTTCGTAAAAATAAAAAACTTAATAATAATAATAATTTAATTGAATTGAATTAAATTAAATAAATAAATAAATCGGTTTATTTCTTAGTCTACAATTTTCCTAGCCTATTGGTACACGCAGGGAATGCATCTGTTAAAAAAGAAATCAGCAGTATAATAGCTTATAGGCCTAGTTTTTTTTAGAAATATGGTCAAGGTCTGATGTTCTGCTTAGGTGCCAGTGATATTGCTGTCCCTCATCTTAATGGCTGACTTATGTGTTGAAGATTACAAACTAAGGAAAGTGACTAAACCTTGTACGTTGGTAATCTCTCTAACTTTCTGGCGTGCAAATTCAACTGGTTATGATACCCCACATAGTTTTGTCCTGTGTCAACCCTGTATGAGCATGCAGTAGCCAGGCTGTCTGTCTTTAGGATGCTTGTCAAAGCAGAAGGAAAGGAAAAAAGGAGGGATGTTATGTGTGGTCATAATCGTATTGGGCCTGTGTCGACGGGAGGCTGGAACAGGAAGTTCCCATTGAACAAGCTAGGTAGTTAGACAGGTTAGCTGGTCATTAAACGCTGAAGTTAGGATGGGGCTATTCGGGAGAACACACGAAAAACCACCAAAAGACCTGGTGAGTGTAGGATGCTGAAGACCAGACATGTCGTTAGGGGTTATAGTCTTAGTTAGATTTTCGACGTAAGGGTCCGATAGTGACGTTAGCTAACAGTTAGCCTTGCTAGCAGTCAATCTAGCTTGGGTTGTCCAAACTGTTGCTGTTCCTAGCTAGCTTCATAGCTAGTCAAGTTTAGCTTACATGGACAGCCCTTATGACGTAAACTTACTAACGCTAGCTAACTATTACTTTTACAATATATATTTGTCTTTGCTTGGTCCACATGTACGTCGCTGTTTCAACAACCAATCAACTAGCCTAATTTCATGTCACTGCTGTTAAGAGTTAACGTTAGCTAGTTAGCCCACAAGCTAACACAAGTCAGCTGTCAGTCGCTCGGATGTAAACAAACCGTGGTTAAGTTAGCTTCAGCAGAGATCAAGCTCTGTTAAGGCTATTGTGCATTTCTTTAGTCTTATTTAGGGTCTCTATTAGAAAAAATACAATCATATCCTAACATTGACGCAGTTTGTATATAAATATTGTTATTCATAATGTATATAATTTCAGATCAATGAATGGTCTCTCAAAATCAGGAAGGAAATGAGGATGATTGACAGACAAATTCGAGGTGAGATGTTACAAGTCAACGTTGCTTTAGAAAGCACTTGTATTATAATTAGCAGTAATCAATTACTGCAAAAATGTACACCCTACACTGGAAACAAAATGATCTCACTCACTGGCACATTGTTCCACTCTAATAAAAAATGACATTGTAAAACTAAATACTAGCTTAAATGACTTTGTCAAGATGGATGCTTTTGGAATGTTTATCTATTCTGTACATAGTGTTTGACTTAATATTATTTATATTTGTTTTTTGTGTAGAAAAATGTAATGCTCTCTTGTTTCTCAGACATTCAGAGAGAACAAGAAAAAGTCAAAAGATCCATCAAAGATGCTGCTAAAAAGGGCCAGAGGGATGTGTGTGTGATTCTTGCAAAGGAGCTGATTCAGTCAAGACAGGCTATCAGCAAACTTTACGCCTCCAAAGCCCAGATGAACTCCGTATTGCTCAGCATGAAAAATCAGCTTTGTGAGTGTGAAAAAACAGCAACTAGCTCATTACACTGGGGCAAACAGCTTTATTGCATTAACTGGATTTGCTGTGTTGTCATTATTAGGCCACTTTGTTCTGTTTTGTGCTGATGCTCATCTTGGCTTTTCAGTGTTTACACCATAATGGGTCTCAATTCTGAGTAGATACCATACAACTTAAGGTTTTGCTCTCTTGTGTCATGAAAGTGATTGTTCTTGTGTGTTTTTAGCTGTATTGCGTGTAGCCGGGGCCCTTCAGAAGAGCACAGAGGTCATGAAAGCCATGCAGAGCCTCGTCAAAATCCCAGAGATCCAGGCCACCATGAGGGAACTATCAAAGGAGATGATGAAGGTCAGCACTTTGCACAAGACTCTGCTAATGTTCGTTGCCCTAGAGCCAGATCACCTGCTATCACTATTCATTCATAAAATTCATTCATCTCTCAGGCTGGCATCATTGAAGAAATGCTGGAAGACACTTTTGAAAGCATGGAAGATGGAGAGGAGATGGAGGAGGCCGCAGAGGAGGAGGTTGACAAGATCCTCTTCGAGATCACAGCAGGTGCAAAGACTTTAACTATGACAAAGATTAGAAATTGATAGTTATAAACCAGAACTGATATACACTATGGTACATGTCTGATTTGTCGTAGTTCTTGTACGTTGGAATACTGCAAGTTGATTCCAGCTATTCCACATGCTACTTATGCTTGAATGTCTATGTCATGGTTCTATTTGCTTTGTCAGGTGCCCTTGGCAAAGCGCCCAGCAAAGTCACAGACGCCCTGCCTGAAATGGAACCGGCTGGAGCCACTGCAGCTTCAGAGGACGAGTCGGAGGAGGACATTGAGGAGATGCAGTCAAGACTGGCAGCTCTGAGGAGCTAAGGTGGTCTGCCTCTGTTCTATCAAAGCCAGTGTGGTCATTCAGTCATGGACAGGGACAATTTTGGTGTAAGGTCTGCAGTACCGAGCGTCCTCTGTGCTTCATTATTATTTTTCTACATAATCAACATGGGTCGACTTTGTGTTAAGGCAGTTTTGTGTTTCAGAAAGTTTTTTGGAATGTTTGACTAGTCAGCCACAAGAAGAGGCTGCCTTGATTTATTTTTATTTACCTAGGATAAGCCTAGGCAAGTCCTAATGTTATCATAAGTGAAACATAAGACAGTTGTATGTTATGTAAGTATGGAGAGCCTGCTGTGCCTACAGTGCTTAGTCATATTCTTCTGTCTTAACTTGTGGACCCATAATGGAGGTATTTCAGTATAATTGCTCCAAGCAAGTGATGATATAATTGTTAATAGAACCCACCCTGCACTTAAATGTTCAATGCAAATCACAGTCTAGATGACTAACCAGAACTTGTTCTAATATACTAAATTTCTTCAGCAACATTTAACAGCTATTATACTAAATTAGTTTACATTATTTGAAACACTAGAGGTAAAGGGTGGAGTTTCCTCTTTTGGTAGTTAATTTTCTGTACAGTTAAAATGTATCTGTATTATACGTGGTCTTATGTGTATACAAGTACGCTTATCCAAAAAAAAAAATGCACGTGCACTAACTGATTTTGTACATTAAGATTCAGCCTGTTAAGTGCTCGGCCTGTCATAGTAATGATTTCTTTCCGCTACATTTTGGCGAGATACACAGGAAATGACGTGGTTGGTCAGTGCAGAACTTGTGTATTGTGGAATTATTGTGTGTATACTTTTCTATATGGGCGGGGGAAATATGGAAATAAACTTTTAAGAACAAAGGTGGCAGTTATCACGACCACAGATTTATTGTGACTGTACCTGACACCATAAGCTAGGGTGGGGTCTTCTGTCTGAATGAGCAGAACGCGGGTACACTATGCTATTAATGTTGTCATGTGCACACCACCTGTCACTGAATTAAACCTCCAGAGGGCTCAACAGTGGCTTTCCCAACCCTAGTATTCTCTTCACATACTCTCAGCACTGATCACAGCCATACCAGCCAACATTTGGCCCCTCAGCACCACAATTAACACTAATTAAACCTTCAGTCTCATCCGGAATAAGATGTGGGACAGCTGACCCTGCTGGCCAGCAGCATCCCACTCAGCAGTTCAGAAACTATACCGTACCGACAGTCTGGTGCTGTTGAGACAGACACCACCCTGACAGCTGACACAACCTGCTCAGCAGCTCTGAAACCAAACTACATGAGCAGTAGAGGGCTGAGACGGCTGCGTGTAACCAATCTTGAGTTAAGAGATCAGATTGTACCAATAATCAGGTCAGAGGGAGGGCTCTGAAACAAGTGAATGATTAATTTCTGACCCTTTTACCTGTGAGATAATGGAAGTACAATTACACTGTTACACTTGCCGGTATGTAGTCTGTTTTTCTTTTTCTTTTTTCTTTTTTTAAGGGAGGAGCATATTTCGAAAGCATTCCATTCGCTCACTCTGAGGTGGGGCATTCAGGGGACTCTGTTTTGAGGCCTTTCCCTTGGTATTGAATTGGACAAAAGGATTAGATCTCTACCAGCCACAGCCCTCCCTCAGCAGCTTTTGTTGGACTGTAACAAAACCCTGACTGTGTTCTCTGGCTGGAGTATGTAGGGTAGAGGCTGGACAAAACCAGGTCTAAATGCACAGGTGCTTTTAGGATTGTCAAAAAGAGGTCCAGAAATCTCTGGGCCAAGCAAATTGTTGCCCCTGAGCATTTTTGACAAGTCTCCACAGGTGTTCTCTAAAGTTGATCTTTTACACCTTAACTAGATATTCAGTAGGTGGCAAATACACCTTTTTTTGGAGTGTACAAATAGAAATTTGACCCGACAATCTATATGGCAAAAATAGAGCCCTTAACGTACAATGTGTCTTCTGTAAATGGCCACTATGGGCTGCTTAGTTCATTCCCTTTATTTGATATAACCTCATAACATAACTTTTAGCCATCCTGCATGTTGGATATATCAGCATTTTCTATGCAACCTGGGTTTTCCACGTAAGGCAACACTGCCATCTATGGATGAGGGTTATGGCCCCGTTCACTGTTTACCCTGTCCCGCATCACGTTGCTGCCTGTGTGCGTCCGGACGCAGCCGCCTGACGCGCCTGTCATCTGGAAGAAACTCCTCCCCGCGGTCAGACAGCGCGTCCTGTCGCCTTACCAGCGCAATGGTCTCCTGGATTATTTCTAGACTTGTGGTGTAAGTCATTTTTTTAATCACATTCTCTGTTTATAATGCAGCAATAACAGAATAGCGCTTCCCGGTTTATTACAGTTATGTAGCATCTCGCTGATCAGGTGCAGGGAGAGCCCGCTGTACCAGCTGCCCAGTTAAGGGTTTATTTCTAAGCAGAATCAGCGGTGAATTGGGAAGGGGCGCAGAGGGGGGAGAGCTGGTCTGTCGCTTAATGACTAAAAAGCAGTCCAGTTTCTACAGGATGGTACTTCAGCAGCAATGCAATAGCGGGGCCTGTAGACCCACAGTGTTTTTTAACGGACTGTCAGGCTTCAGTAGCGTGACATTCTTTGTGTTTATCAAATGCCTTTTTCATTCTAGACAAAGAGGTAACGTCACTGGCCAAATTATCTGTATTATTCATAAGGGGATAATCTGAGTCAGGGCCATGTTTAGACATAAAAGACGTCTTATATTGCCACAAACCACGAATATCACTCATTTGAATTAGCCGGAGCGGGTGAGAGTGGAGCTATTCTGTGTTGATGTCCTGTAATGGGAAAACAAAAGGGATGGGTCATCCTTCTCAGGTTACAGTGCATGTGTTAGTCATGATACTAAGGCGTGTGCGCAAAGTGCCCGTATAATTTGGATTTTACCCCAAATTAAATATCGGATCCTATTCACGATTGTATTGACTATTTTTGCCAGTACGAAATATGAATCAGCGCCATTACAGTCGGTGTGGAGCAGAGCAATAGCCCACTCAAACCTCAAAATAGTGAGGAAATTAAATTTAGATTGCAATATCCTGTTACATAGATGGGGTTATCTTGGAATTCATGTCGGTATATCCCAAGTCATTTTCATGTAGGCTGCCATATGGAAATGTCCAGTTTCGACCAGAAACATTGAGTTACTTCACCCCCAGGCCTGGTATATTTATTTTGAGCGTCCTTGTGTTTCTGCACTCTAGAATAGCAGGCCTGGCCAACGTGGTGCAACATTATGTGGGTCAGTAATTTGATCAGGTCACTCTCACAGCTGTTGCTTGGCTGTTGCACTTCAGGAGGGTCCTGTCCGCGACTGTATAGTCAGCAGCACAGGTGTCTTCACCCGAACAGACGTTTCTAAAAACACACAAACAACAGAAAAGTATGCTTAGGCAAATTTTAACTCCTGTGTCGAAATGTTTGACACCTGCGCATGTTTACTGACCCAGCCAAACCAGCCGTGCGTAAAAGCCGGACTTTACGCGCGCATTGATTTGATGTATTTGCCTGAATAAGGTAGAGGGGATTGTTGATTTTCTAATGTACCTTGTTCTGGCCTGCAAAACTTTTTAACCCCATCTTCATTCTTCCTATATACTTCTCAAAGGATCCATTGGCAAAATACATAGCCTATAGGTATCGACACATCCGGAAATCGCATGTAAAAAAGCATGGATCTTGTAACCACAAAGCCAATATATAAAGTATGTCAGTGCAATAATTTAGATGTTGATATGTTTTGATTTTGAAATATATGTTGGATTTGTGGTATTTATTTATTTAATACGTGGTCGATACATTTTCTTTGTCTTCTAGACTTGTTTTTGGTACACTATATCCTGCATACTCATCCTATAAAGCTGTGAAGTCAAAAGATGTGAAAGAATATGTAAGTATAATTCCTGTGTACAACATGTAATTTTCAGTAAGTGTGCGATATGAGAACTGACCTTTATTTTACATAAGTAGCCTGTAACTCGGCAAGGTGTTGTGTGGGCAAATGATCTTTGACTGTTCGTTCCATTTTCAGGTGAAATGGATGATGTACTGGATAATATTTGCTATATTCACCACTGTGGAAGTATTTTCAGATATGTTTCTTTGCTGGTAAGTGTTCTTTTAGTTAATAAAGAAAAAGTGAAATATAATGCCTTGTTGGAAAATGGACTGCTCACTGATTGTTGATGTTTTTATCAGAATAGAGACAAACTCTATTGTCACATAATAGAATTACTCAGCCGATCTTCTTTTGAATTTCCAGTCATTAAGATAGGAAACCCCAATCATGTGACTGACCATCTAAGTGTGCTGTAGTAATGGCTCCATCATGTTGTTGTGTCTTCACTGCAGGGTTCCTTTCTACTATGAACTGAAGATAGCCTTTGTGGTGTGGTTACTCTCGCCATACACTAAAGGCTCCAGCGTGCTTTACAGGAAATTCGTCCATCCCACGCTTTCCTCAAAAGAGAAGGTGAAACGCCCCTGATCCTGTCTCATCCTCCTTTACCCCCTCTGGTGCTATTAGACGGGTCTTAGGTGAAAATATGGTTTGTGTTGGAATTGGAGTTTAACTTTCACATGTCATCAGCTATTTTACGAGACAGAGGTGCCTTTCTTTTACTTCGCTATTAAAAGATCCTTGTTGAAGATGTTTCAGCTAGACAGGAGAAAGGAAATGGCATAGTAACCCCCATGTCTCCTTTCCTCTTTCCATTATGTTTGGGTCAGGAAACACGTCAGAGAGGCCAGTGGAGATCCACAGACACAGAGGCAGATGAAAGATAAAACTATGCTGTCAGAAACTCCTATTAACATGTCAAATTTTTCACAAGACAAAAAGAAGAAAGACACTTAGATTAGGGTTAATCTATCACAAATCATAGTGTATAAAATAATGAAGTCAGCCAGAGACATAATAATCATGTTTGTTGTTGTTTTTTTGTACTTATGCCCAGGACATTGATGACTATATCTGCCAAGCAAAGGACAAAAGCTATGACACCCTGGTGCATTTTGGGAGGAAAGGACTGAATGTTGCAGCCACAGCTGCAGTCATGGCTGCCACAAAGGTGCTGCTGACTCTGAATATTTGATTTGTACTGACCTGGGCGTATGGTAGAATGGAGTGTTTTTTGCCATTCACATAGTGAAGAAGGCCTATTCAGTAGAGCTTGCACTCTATGTGGAGAATGAGTGAAATCCAGAACGATGATATTTTTCACACAGTAAATCTAAGAATATAAGGAAATAATTCTGCCTTCTAAAGGTCATAACCATCCATGTTCTCTCTGTCATGCATGCTGTTCTCTCTGGTGCCGACGCTGAAATAAATAGCTTGTTTCCTGTTCTAGAGCCAAGGAGTCCTGTCCGACAGACTGAGAAGTTTCAGCATGCAGGATCTGTCTTCCTACCAGTCTGACCCCACCAACACAGACTCTGTCACCACTCAGCCTGCAGCAGCACAGCAAAGGACCAGAACTATGATGCGCAGCAAATCAGAGAGCTACAGCAAGGGTGAGAATACTGTGCTATTCTGGCACGCTGCCTTTCGCCACCAAGCGATGCAAAAGGAAAAGCCACTATAGAGATTGATATGCATGCTGTTTATAGAATTATAAAAGCTCTGTCATGCTGTTTAGAATCGATCAGGATTTGGGGCACTCTCACTGTGTAGAGCATGTACCACATATTACCACCAGG
>OMLF01013152.1:0-11624 GCA_900302615.1 Holocentrus rufus | reverse complement strand
GATGACCTACATGATGAGGCAGAAAGATGAGACTTTGGCCCGTTAGGTCATCACTGCCGTCCACTGCCAGGTATAATCTCTGCATGGTGCCACAGGTGTCTTTAAGATAGGAAACATAAGCAGACACACACACATACACACACACACACACACACATACACACAGCTGCACTAAGTACAACCCACACACTAAAAGAAGGGCTGCTCAGCAGTCACGCAGACCACAGACAGCCAGTGAGTGCTATGATGCAACAGCTCTTTAAAAGTGCAACCCACCTTTCGTGACTGACACCAGATCTCTTCAGCTCGTTAAAGAAAGTACAGCCTGTTGAACTTTCTGTATTGCTGTGTGACGTTAGTTAAAGGTACAGTGCAGTAGATAGCGGCAAACAGGAACTCAAGGATCCTTGGTACAGCGGCGTCCCTACAAAATTCAGTCACATGCTCATTTCTACCCCGCCAAATCCAGTGGGGTATTTCATGAAATTATTAAATGAAATTGATCTGTCAGAAACAGTAGTGAACTTATACTCCACACCCATATTTGCGTTGGCAAATATTGCACTGACCAGTGAGTCATTGTTATGAAAAACAAGCAAAAAGAAAAAGGTTAGCATGAGTTTGGCTTCTGTCTCTCACATCTAGAGCAGAACAGTCCTGAAAGAGACTAGTTTGCTTAAAGGGTTCCTGATGTGGCAATGCAAATCAAACTGATTAGGGTTATTTCCTTCTTACTGAGTCTGTTTAGTAGCTGCCTGTTTCTCTGTGTGATGATGACAACATGTAGTGAGCAGTTTGGTGATGAATAACTCAATTTGGCTCAAAGTTGGCTCTTTTATCATCCATCTGTCACGACTCATTAACTAACATCATCACTACTACACTTGCTTCTTGGTAGTGTGTGTCTGTGTGTTTGTTGTGCTGTGTTGAGGCACTGAGGCTGGTGAAGCAGTGTTGCAAGCCAGTGTAAGCTGTTCAGTGTTGACAGATACTGACTGGACTGTGAAGAAAAATATTCTAGGAATTACATGCATGAGTTTTGCTTTTTGGTGGGTTTCCCCTTTAAGATCAACATTTATGTCTTCTGTTTTTTTTTCAGATGAATTGCTTTCAGATTGAATAGCTTTAGCTGTGTGTGTGCTCTTTGGGTCTGTGCTGAGGTATTGATGCTAGTTAGAGGCTGATGCAGTCAGACAGCGACTGAACAGCAGATAGCTGATGCTCTGAATACAGAGGGCTGTTTTGTTTTATATGTACTATCTCCCTCTCTCCCTCCATCTATCTACAGTATCTTTCTATTGCTCCCTCTATTGATCTTGGACACACTCTTTGGCTTTTATGCATGCATGCACACACACACACACACACACACACACAGACACATACACACACACACACACACATACACACATACACACACACACACATGCACGATGGCTCCATGGAGGACTAATTGTCTGTGTATCTGTGCTTTTGTTTGTTTGTAGTCTCTGTATGAATATTGCATTTGTATCTTTGTTTATACATACAGTATGTGTCTTTGTGTGTGTATACAGTGTGTTTTATTGAGTGTGTATACTTGTGTGTATTGTTGTGTATACTGTACAGACAGCCTCCAGCACTGCGTATTCGATATTCAGCTGTGTTACTGCGTGCTTCATCACCACCGACCCCCGTTTTTTTACCCCACAGGCTCTGGGGCCAATCACAAATCACTTCTGCATCCAGCTCTAGGATCTTTTGGAGCCGAGATTCGAACATCACGAGCAGAAGGAGCTGCAGTACAGATCTATAATAACACCATTCAGTTTTAGTTTGGTTTTAGGAGCATGTGCTGCTACAGTAATTGATAGCTGCGTTGCACCCCGAATAATTCTTTAACTGGTCATTTGATATGATGTAAAATGACCTCAAATTTGAGCTGTCAAACAGCTCAAGTAGCAAGGTTCGCGATATGTCTTTTATTTAGTTCAGTTACTCTGAAACCAAGAGTTTCCTGTTTATTAACTGGTATTTTTTTAAATGTTTGGCTGAAAACGTAATCGTATTCTTTCTCGGCACTGTCCTGTTTCACATTCATGCAGCTAATACTTCATTTCCCCATGGGGATCATTAAAGTTTCATCTAATCTTAACTGTTCACATCCTGGAACCACAGTCTCCCACTGTCGGCCGCTGAGCAGCTCCACTGGAGCAGCTGGGATTAAGTGCCTGGCTGAAGGGCACATCGCACTTTTCCCAGCCTCTCTGGGGATTCAGATCCCAAGTCTCTCCGGTTATAAGCTGCTTCTTTCAGCTTTGGTCCTTTGTTGCTGCTGGAAGAAAGACCGGGCGAAAACAGCAGCAGCACATTAACTTACAGACGAAACGTGAGCCGTGAATATCTGTCCGATACACGACTTACCGTGTCGTGTCCTTTACATCAGACATCATCCATCAATCTGCCGCTGCGGTGATTCACTTTTCTCAGTCGACATTTTGTTTTTTTTCCCTGTTGTTGGTATTTTTCTCTTTCAGACAACTGCAGTCTGGACAGAGAGTGTGATAAGCAGATTAGATACGGATATGATTATGATATTCACACACGCTCTCTCTCTCTCTCACACACACACACACACACACACACACACACACACAACAACAACAACACGTACTGGCCTCAGGGCATAAAGATTATGATGTGATGAGACACACACACACACACACACACATACACACAGTAAAGCATGTGCACACAGCAGTACACACAAATGCATTCAGTTCAGTTCAGTTCAGTTTTATACAACTCAGCTTCATCCCACATGGGGCAACTGAAACAAGACAAATAAAGGCACAAATCATAAAAAACAGGTAAACAAAAAAGACAATACACATAACAAAAAGAAACGGCAGACACCAGGCTACCATCCACTCTCATACATTCTGTTTTTTTATATCACATACTACTTCAAATACAGCTATCACTTCTGTTAGGTCCACTATTACAACCACTACTATTATGTTCATATAACAGGAAATAATCAAATCCTTCCCAGATTTGGTTTCCCAAAAATATAAAAACCTGGCCATAGACCAGTGGGTCAGTGAGTGGGTAAAATATCCCTTCCTGATTGCATGCCAACAGGAAAAGACCGTGTTAGAGTTTGAGTTATGCATTAAGACATCCTGACTCTCCACTGGGGCCTACCTGCCAGTACGCTGTTAGGAAACCATCCATGTGAATAGGTGACATATTTACAGTTGACACTGGCTGGTCATAATTTAATTCTAGATTGCGGTATGAGGCAGTCTGGTGATCCTATCAGCTGTAATGCAGCCAGGCAGGCAGGACCGACATGACAGACTGCTAACCCAATTCTATCCAGCTGCCTCACTTCCCTACATCACCGAGAGATGAAGATGTAAAGAATAGTCTGGTTTGTTGGAAAGACACGAGGGTTTGCTACAGTTTGTCCATAGACACACACAGAGATGGGGAGAGGAAAAAGCAAACCCCTGGAAACAGGAATATTTGCCACATTGACTGCTGTAGCTTTGACTCTGCACTCTTTACTGTAATACTGGTGGCTTGTAGTGTTCGTGATCTAGGACTTATAACAATATGGCAATTAACTTTATTTGGACTTAAAATGTGCTTTAAAAATCTAAAGGACAAATCATACTTATGAAATAAATTAAAGACAAAACAAAAGGAAAAGATAGGAAGTGATGGTAAAAACAATGTGATGGCACAAATAATTTAAGGAAATGAAAGCTCTAAAAATAATTTAAAAAGCTTATTCTATTATTATTCTATTATTATTATTCTATTGTTGTGTTCACTGTGTCCGTGTTTGTCTGTTGTCCTGTGTAGTTCAACATTGTTGGGGGTTTGATGCTGTAAATGCGTGCACCTGTAGTACTGAAGATGCCGTGAATTAAAACGTTCCATGAATGGCACAGTCGCCGCTCTGTGCTGTCTCTAATGCGATTTGTCCATTTAGTCATCTTAGCAATGGACTCCTCACGGTCAAAGTGATAAGAGAGAGATGTGAGGCGATGCCAGAGGCCTCGCCCAGTGTACGTGCTACAACACCGACTCTCCAGATCACTGATTTACTGAGCTTAATAAATAAACCAGGACACTCTCCACGTCTCAGTCAGTCTGCCTTACTCTCTCTCTTCGTCTAATTTCTCTCATATCTCTCTCATCATTATTGCTTTGTGCATTTTGGTTCTTCTGATGAAGCCCACTGTGACAACAGACAACAGATTTTTTTTTTCTCCATATTTTACAGTTTTGGGTCAGTGGGACAGATTATGTGTTTTAATCTGTTGTAGAGGCTTGCCACATATGATGGCAGGAGTGAACTTCTGATGAACTTGCGTGCTGAAATGATCACCCAAACCAGTCTTGTGGATGCTGGTCATATTTTTGCTTGTCATATTTTTTTGGTCAGTTTTTCCCCCTTGTGCTTGCACTGTAGGGTTTATGAACTGCCAGGCAGGTTGTTTGATGCCAGCAGGGTGAGCCGTCTCTTTGGCCTAGTGCAGTGCAGTTTCTGAACTGCTGAGTGAGCGGTCTGAGGCCAGACATGTGCCTCTACTGATGTTAAAATATAGGCCAAGCTGGCATTTAATATCAGCTTCCAATATCTGAAAAACCAAAACACTGGTGCAAGTGCTTTTCAGATGAACTGAAGTTCGTGATAAATCAAGACTTCTGAAACACTGATTGAACCCTCTAATGATACTAAATGCTCCATAACTGCTGCAGTCAAAGAGGTTGTTAAACTGCAGTGAAATATTCTCTGTGTGTGTATATCATCTCATTAGTTAATGAAACAGGACTCTCTGGCCTCAGTGCTGTATTTAACCTGAAGGGACTTCTTAAGTCTCTTTACCGACTCCAGGAATCACCAGACCTACCAAGACCTTTCCACTGGAGAAGGTGGAAGTGTGTGTTCTAGCACAGTGATGTAAAGCTGACAGAGAACATCATGCATAAGCATGGTGACAAGTTTGATCCCTTCCCTAGCTAATGAATGAGACTATCTGAGACTGTCTGTTTTTTAACCTGCAGGAGCCTCTTAGGACTCCTTATTGATGAGTCAACATCGTGTAATTCTCATTCTATTTGAAGATAGTCATGTTTTTTTGTTTTGTTTTACATAACTATTTCCCATTACATAATATTGCATTGCAAAAGAATTGAGTTCCATAGTGTAAGAGCTGAATGACATGATGATTTAAATAGCTCGAGCCATCCCAGTTTCTTTATTTGTTGTGTTCACCTTACTTATCAGATTAGCTGCAGTCAAGTACCCCTTATCTAAGAGTCAGCAGGCCAAGACCGCAGCAACATGTCTATTTACAAACAGAGAAGAAGTTCAAACATTTCAACAGATAGGTGAATGGATGGATGAATGGATGGATGCATGTGTGTTGGTGCAATGAATGATGAATTCCTCCTTTGTATCTGACCTGAATATTGTGGAGTCCTTGGTCTCAGCAGAGCAGAAAGAGAGACTTTGTTCAGCGTCACACTTGGTGAACAATCCGCTCTTTTGGCAAAGTAGAACAAGGCTACTGGAAAGTGGAACAGTGTTGAAAAACACTCTCTTCTTGTTTTCCTGGGTCAGTAGCAGCAGATTTAGATCTGCTCAGCGCCCCATGTGG
Organism: Holocentrus rufus; assembly: GCA_900302615.1. Lineage (NCBI taxonomy): Eukaryota > Metazoa > Chordata > Actinopteri > Holocentriformes > Holocentridae > Holocentrus > Holocentrus rufus. The sequence continues at coordinate 5,968 of OMLF01013152.1, read as the reverse complement.
CTGAAACATGCAAATATTGTCATCCGGTGGGGTTCTTGTGCACTGTTGTGTATGATAGTCACTATTGTCTCTGCAGGCCTTTGCATACTGATTCTCCCTTGGGAAAATAAATGGTGTTGTTTAGTTTTATGTTGCATTGCATTGCAATGTATTGCATGCTTCTTTTCTTCCTCATTAATCAGAGAGAGCCAGTTACCCTTTACATAAACTCTGCTTCATAATATTTCTAATTCCTGAGTAAGAGCTTCATAACAGCCACATGGCACATTCACGAGTACTCATTAATTTTTTATGTCAGCCTTTATCAGGCGCTTATATGATCCTTCTGTAGTGATCTCCAGCTGTGCAACTGAGGTGAATTCATGTCTGTTTCACATTCTAGTTAAACCAGATGTCTGTTTTTGAGTTGTCATTCGAGTGGTTTGTCATTGAAATACTCTTTTAAGTATACGACAGCTGGTTCAATTCAGCCTTAACTCAGTTAATTCAGGAAGTGGATTTTTTTTTCTGGCTGCTGAAATAATTTAGAATGAATGATATGTCACTAACCAAATGAGCTGAACTCTGTGCCAAATATTTTATTTGTTTACTGTGAATTGGCTCCAGTGCTGTTGTATGCACCATATACAATAAAGCATCAATAATATAGTAGTGTTGGCATTGTTGTGAAATATCTGTAGGACTGTATGAGAATTTTCTCACTTTGGTTGCCAGTAGGAAGGGATGGAGGACGTGCATAGAGGTTGTTTTAATGAATAGCAATGCTTGATTTTATTGCCTCCAGATTACACATAAAATGCACCCCGACACCCTGGAGTTGTTGTCAAGGACGTCACCATGACAACCTTATCCATGTGTGTGTTTGTTTGTTTGCAGATAACTGTGCCTCTGCTTTTCAAGCTAATGTGCCTGCACGTGTGTCTGCATGTTTTTGTGTTTTCGTGCATTTCAGAGTTCATGTGCATGGACATGTGCACACTCTCTCTCTTGCTCGGGAAATCACACACACACACACACACACGCACACACCCAAAGCCACAGTCACTTAGAGAGAGCGACATATGGCAGGGGTCCCACCTCTCCTTCTGTCTGTGTCCCTGTCAGTGTAATTTACTGAAGGACATCTCACAGTGGGAGCAGAGCAGTCATGCCTCCCTGGCTCCATGTCCGACATCGACAGTAACCAGCATCATGTCCCTCCTGGGGCGGCCGCGGCAGCTCAGCGATTAGAGCTGTTGCTTCACAGCAAGAAGGACTTAGGTTTGATTCACAGTCCCAGCCTTGTTCTGTGTGGAGTCTGCAGGTTCTCTCTGTGTTAGCTTTGATTTTCATTGTGCTGAAACACTGTAAAAATGATACGGGAGCCCTCACTGAAAATACCTGTTGGTCATTTCGGTCTCCAGACCTCTTCGGTGGTCTCTGACCACTTGGCTGCCTGTACTTACATAGGCTGCTCCATGGCTTGTACCAGCACTGGCAGTCCAGATGAAAATGTTCTGGGGCATTTGCAAGATTAAATTCAGAAACACAATGGAAATGTCAGGTGTGAGTGTTTTATGACAAGCCAATTGTTTTTAATAGCTCAGTGGGTATTAAAAGTGTCAAATGTTGCCTTATACCACCCAAAGGGTCCATGTGGGTGGCTTTAAGTGCTGTTGGCAAATCACCCTAAAAGTGCAATAAATTCATTAAAACACATTTGCCTTCATTTTCACAAAGAAATGCTGGCTTTATGCACCTGTGTTGTGAAACCACTGCTTGTCTTGATATCTGTGGGTGTATCATTTGCATTCACAACAGCTTTGATTGACAGGTTGATGGCCAGTCACATGCTGGAGGTGACCACTGATCACATAAGTAAACAGTGTTGGACAGAATGTTTGGCAGATGCTAATGTACAAGACACGATTTGAGAAGTTAACATTTCCCATGCATGAAAATCTGTGGCTTCCTGCAGACGCTGTAGTGGATCTTTTGGTTTGAAGAAGTGGTTTCAGATGCAAACTTGAGGAAACCACTTAGTGTTGAGTCAAATTCAGGGTGCAGTCCACTGCATAGAATGAATCTGAGTTGTTCTATACTTGACAACTAAATATCCAAGCTCACTGTAAATTTTCCTCTTAGGCTATGTGCAGGTTTGCACCCCGGGATTACGCAACATTGATTATCCACCAGTTTGATTAGTGAGTTTGGCAGTACGCAAAATCACTACCCTCTCAAAAGTAACTTTCTGACCCACAACAGCAGAGTGGTTACGTTCAATAGACGAGTGACAGAAATGGGACAAAAAAAGTGCAAATAATGCCATTCATCACAGTTCTTAAACACAAACCCAATTCTAAGACAAATTTGAAAACACAAGGAGACAGGGTTTTGGTTTTCAATATTCATTCATGCCCCTTTTTCAGCAAAACTGCTTTATAAACATGGACAGTATCAGGAAATTGTACTTTTTTGTGGAACAGGCCTTTAACACATCTACTGTGAACTTATTAGGATTTTAGTGATGATGAGGGTTGCTGGTTTTTGATTGATTTCTTGAACTGCAATGACCAATTTGAACATACAGGACTTAGAACGATATGTTTAGTATGACAGAAGATCAAGTCATGAATCATCTCGCATGTCACTGTAAAGAAAATATGGTATAGTAATGTTACCTAGTGACAGTGATTAAAATGTGAGTACCAATGCTGCTGATGTTTTAAATCTGCTGCCTGCAGTGTCGGCAGAGAAAGATCAAATTAGGAGAGCCAAAACATCAAGATGTTTATCACAAAATAACTCAAAATGAAATATGCAGTGTTGGCTGCATACAGAACTTGCCACTGATATAGTTTGATGTCTTTCTGTTGAAGTACTGGCCAATGTCCAAAGGCTGTCCAGAGAGAGAGATAGAGAGAGAGAGGTAAAAACAGACAGATGGACAGAGAAGGAGGGGAGGAAAACTGGGGTTAAGACAATTAGGTGAGGGAGATAAAGTGAAAGAATTGGAAAAATAGACAGATGGACAGATAGGAAGTGGAGAGCGAGTGGGAGGGTGGAGACATAAGACAATTAGAGAATGACGGACGAGAGAGGAAGGAGACGGAGGGAAATTATAAAGAGAGAGGGACTCCTGTGGCAGCATAACACCTTTTAATCTCTCCGTGTCATGGCCGCCTCCTCACCTGGCTGTCCTCTCCTCTATTTCTCCTTTCCTCCCTCTTTCCATCTCTTTGCCTTCCTTTTTGTCCCACTTCGCCTGTGCTCTTACTTCATGCATCAGGGTTTCTGTAACTTTCTCAGCCTAAATTTAAGAAAAGTGCAGTCGTTTCAGCTCAGGATACCAGGCTCTTGAAACCGTATCGCTTTGCACGTGGCCACCCGTCATATGCAGGCCTGTGACCCATTTTGGGTCCCGTTATTAAGGAAGAGCTGTTATAGCTCTGCTCCACTGCAGATACCAGGCGTCAGGCAGTGCCATCAGCCATTAGCCATCGAGGGAAAACTTCCTTTGGCATCAGAGAGGTCTGCTTGACTTTCAGTGGGTTGTGTCTGGTGGCAGTGCCAAAGCTCATGAATTGGCAACTGTCAGATCTTGATGGCTGACATGTACGTTCATCCAAATACAGTGTAAATCAATAACAGAGTTGATATTGGATGTTCTGTGGGGTGTTTATTCACTAATTAGATCATAAAATGTGACAAACCACCAAGCAGCAGATCATTATAATCTATTGGCCTAATGTCTAGCTGTAGTTTGTGTCTATGGCTGAAGTGCTTGTATTTTTCTTTCTGGAGTGGCGGTGCATTGTTCAGGTTACACCCACTCACTAATTACTGAGGTAGAGAAATATAGATTTCTGTAGAGCGCAACAGACTTGCAAAAATGCCAAAGCCATTGGCCTGCCCACATCGATGAATACGGCACAGAGGCTGTTCGCCTTTGCGTCTCTCCGCTGTCAGGTCCAGACAACCTGACAAAGTTAAATGCGCTCTGTGCTGCAGGGAGAGCGTCACGATGACGCAACATTGATGGCATCAGAACGCAAGTAGTGGAGCTCTGCTGTTGGAGCATGAGCACTGGCTGGGGAAAAAAATCTTTCTTTTCATCTGTTGTAAAATTGAAAGAATGGTCTGCCAGCCTGTGGGCTGAGAAACACTCTGGTTTTGTTTTTTGGAAAGACCTGACTAGTAGTAGTGCTGGGTAGAAGGGGATTTTTATCACCTTATAGAAAGGGCACAAGAAAGTGGTTTTATGTCACTTCTATATAGTAGAACTATTGTGTTTAAGCTTCCTCAAGTGCTCTTTTCCAGCTGTTCATCATCCTGGCAGGTTGAGCATTCATTGGTTTGTGGCTAGTGAAATACTTAACCCTACTTTCGTCTTTGATAACATGAATTTCAAGTTTTTTTTAATTTTCTTTCTTGAATTCAAAGTTTATATTGAGTGAACTTTCGGACACTAGCCCCCCTCTAACCCCTGTATGATTTCAAAAATATGTAAAATATATTGCTGTCAATGAGTTTTCTTCATATTTGAAAACAATTTTTTTGCACATGTGGAGTTTGGTTAGGAAACAGCAACAGGCTGTAAGCTGCTCTGTGGTGATGTCACACCTAGCCTTGACCTGCTCCTGTTTTCACCGGCCTTATCACTGTGAGTTCTGACACCCACAGCTGTGTGGTGACAAAGCATCGGTGTCAGGGGTCAAACTCAGGTAAACAGCTTCCTTACAGGTTACTCCCAGTGTCACGCCCCATAGACACACTCTTTCATTTAGAGCTGAGCCAGGGGAATATCGCAGTTTGACAGGAAATTCGCAAATGAGCCACCATAAAATGATAGGCAGTACATTTGATTTTATTTTAATTTTAAAGGCTTGTGAGTACTTTCAGGTCTCTGTTGACAGTATTTCAGATAAGGATTTTTTTTTCACATTGGATTAATAGTATGTTTGGAATGAACTTTTGAAATACCATTGTCATGTCATAATTTTGTTGGCTTATCTGCCCACTGACAGCGGCTCTGAATGATTTCTGCTCTGTGATCGACTATCACTCAGAAATCAGATGTGGAAGCCACGTGACTTTTTATCGGTCAAACGCCGCCCATCACTTCCTGTCAGCGTCACGTCCTCAGCAGTCGTCATCTAGAGGTTACTTGTCTGATGAGCGGAGTGTGTGTATGCATGTGTGTGTGTGTGTGTGTGTGTGTGTGTGTGTGTGTGTGTGTGCACATAAAAAGCAGGTGTCTATTTTTACTTTAAGCTGTGCCTTGCCCTAATATCCTCTGCGGGATTTATGATTGCCCGGGCCACGACTGTCACTCTTACTCATTTTCTGTCACTCCCCGGTTGATTCTGCGTCACATCTCACCTGTTCTTCCTCTTTTTCCTCTCATTCTAAAACATTAACCATCCTTGCATCTCTTTTTCATTCTGCCTCCTCCTCTTTGTTTTTTATTCAACATGCCTCTCCCTCTCCTTTTCCCTGTTTCTCTCATTTTGTCCCTTGTAATAAATCTTAAATCTCACCTACTCTTCCTTTTATGTTTCTGTTTCTTTCTCTTTTTTCTTTTCTCTCTTGTACTTATCACATATCCCTTCCCCTTTCCCTGTCCTCTCCACTCTGTTAATCTGTTTTAACCAGCCCTCCTCTCTCTCTCTCTCTTTCTCTCTCTCTCTTTCTTTCCCTCTAGTCATTCCTCCCTTTTTATAAGCCACTTTCACAGTCATGGATTAGACCTGTCTCTGGGCTGACATCATTTTTTTTGGGCAGAGGTCTCCATTTAGAGGAGAATTCAGTCCAAGGCGAGGCTTTTCCGAGCCCTGTCAAATTGTCACTGTGTTCATCTAACTCTCCACATATCAGTTTCTCTCTCTCTCTCTCTCTCTCTCTCTCTCTCTCTCTCTCTCTCTCTCTCTCTCTCTCTCATATTTCTGATTCTCCTCTTGTGTCGACCCAGGCTGCCTAACACAATGGC
>OMLF01013151.1:0-16947 GCA_900302615.1 Holocentrus rufus | reverse complement strand
AAATGTAGTCTCTTGTTAGCTTGTTTACATCAATAGAAAAAATGCCGTACAGGTTATATTACACTGGTCGTGAAGGTGTCTGAACAGTCGTCCCACTTGTGAGTAAAAGCTCTGTGATTCTTGAGTAAAAATGACCAGGACTAAATGCAGCTCAGCCAGGGAAAAGCTGCAGTGTGAGAGCCAGAAGCAGTAATACACAGGCCTGTTGTAGGGCCAAGTGGCTCTTTTGTGCTGAAAATATCTGAAATCCAAATCGAATTATATAAAAATGCAAATATAACTTTTTCATACTTTAAATCACTACGGTATGTTGTGTTAAAAAGCACTTGCCTGGTTTATCCTGGACTTCCTGACATAAGACTCTCCCCACAGTAAATACCCACTTGTAAATACCTGTACCCGAGGTCTATTAATATCAAAGTGTAAAGCATGCTATTCAGACTAAGTTGTCTATGATCAAATCAAAGTGTGTGTGATTACCACATGCATACCACATTTTATTTAGTAATTAACATGTTAACTGATTTGCTGCTCTAAACTCTCTTCTTCCACTTAAAATGAGAGCCTTAAGTACCAGAATAAATAAATAAATAAGAAAATAAGATTTGAAAAAAAAGGAATCAAGGAATCAATCTTAAGTACGTCTTACTTGTTAACTCATTGAGTTCACTGGATCGGTCAAAAATACGCATCACTATATGGTTATTTTATACATAAACCATCTCAAAAATTACTATATTTTGATATATACCATTACTGTGATAAATAATTACATATACCTATGATAAGATTTTGGCCACATCACCCACCCCTAAAATTAACCCATAATTTAAGGTTGTTGTATTTGTGTGATATTGGTTATCATTCTATAAGGAAATGGATTAAATTCATCATTATTTATGAAATGTATTAAACAGAATTGAAGGCATCGTGTTACACATTAAATATGACATGAGGAATTGTCTTTGAAACATGACAGATGTGACTTTTAGCTGTAGGTTTTCTCTCTTTAACATCAAGATCCACAACTTGATTTGAATTCTGTTTACATGTTTACACGACCAGCACAGGATCATATGATGAGTGTCTTTGTTCTTTGTTTTTCTCTGGAAATAAGATACATTTTAACAAATTTTTCTGTCAGAACAAACAAAGCGAACAAAGGTGAAATTTTCATGTAAAGCTTGAATGGTAGTCGTGATTGATTAACAAACTCTAAATGAATTTTGTTGATGAAAGCGTTGCGTGGTGAAACAAAGAGTTAAGGCAGCTTCACAGCCCATTTACAGTTGGTTTCTTTTTGCTGCCGAGTGAGTCGATGTGCTTTTATCTTTCCACAGATCCTCTACAAACAAAGAAAGTTCGCAAGGTCCCTCCTGGCCTGCCTTCATCTGTGAGTGGAAGATCATCTATCTCTCATATAAATAGATTTCACAGTGAGCTTTCTTTGGCACATCCAAAACACATCTATGCACACGCACAAAGAGAGCTCTTGACATCACTACCACACAACTTGGATGGGAGTTCACTTGTCTTTTTTGGGCCCTTGAAAAATCTGCTCAGTAGTGACACCAACGGTGTCTTGTTAATGTCTGAAGCTGTTTTTTTTTCTTCTTCTTCTTCTTTTTTCCCCCCTCAAGGTTTTGATTCTGCATGTTTGCGTGTTTTTTTAAATATTTGTGTTTGCCGTTCCGGTGTTAATGTTAGTCTGAGGATGTCTCTGTAGGATATATTTAAGTAAACTTGTGCATTTTTTTGTTTGTGCAAACGTGTGTGTGTGTGTAAATGCGTATGAGTGCGTGTTTGTGTGTGAGCGTACACATGTGTACCTCGGGGTGATTGATTTTCAGTGCTGCCCTGTCACATTCTGGCCTCCTCATAGCCTCTCCTGGGAGAAGGGACGCAGAGAGCAGAGCTGTCAGAGCGGATCCCCAGCTCTGCTCTTTTGATGTTTAATTAGTCATTATGTAGCCGAACAGGAGGACAGACAGAGATTAATAGCACAGAATCTCTGAAATTTCTATTGGTAATGATCCCAGTGGAGCAGAAACCATTAGGATGCAGAGAAGTGTGGAGCTCAGCTTGCGTTCGCCTGGACGGGGGGGTGCAGGAGTTCATTAATATGCATAAATCACTAAGTCAGATGTTCATTGTTAAAACCCTGGTGGATTGGCAAAGGTTCCATTAAGCCTTGCCTTAAATTCCTAGTACTGCTAACAGTGAACTTAAAAAAAAAAAGAAATAAAAGCAACTGGTTCGTCAAAATCCCGCCCTCCTCTGTTCTTTTGTTAAACAAAAAAAAAATTTTTTTTTTTTGTGATGAGGGACTCAGAGACTGGATTTGCCTTTTGGAGCTGTGATAATCGTCACCTCTGTTGCTGTTACTCTGAAATCAAATATGGAGCAGGCCACGGGGACATGAAAGGCTGGGATGTGTTTTGTTTTTGGATTTGTATTTGAATGCAAGTTTGTCAGAGCGCGGGGGAGACAGGCCGTCTCTGGCAGCATGAGAAACGTGTGCTGCCTTCCTCTTAAGTAAGTGATATATTGGGGGTCTTGTCAGGGAGAGGGAGGGAGGCAAAGAATGGTTGCCTTGCGGGTTACATCTCTTTGTTGTGTAAATGGACGCTGGGCTTTTATTTGTCAGTACTTAACACATGGGCGCAGGTGCGGTTCTGTGACTTATAAGAGTACAATCAAGCATTACAATACTAGATGGGGAAAAACAGTGACAGAGCATGGGATAAAATACAGCTTCTTCTTGTCACTCAGTGCTGCTCGGAAGATAAAGCCTGGAGCTTGGAGGAATTATCCCAGTTAGTCTTTGATCCCATTTGAAAGAATAAAGATGGCGGTGTTGAATAAAGGGGTATAGGTCTCTTAGAACCTGCTTTCAGAAAGGAAAACATAAAGCCTGTTTTATTGATAGGTGTTGTATGGAAAGCGGGTTGAGTGGGTGGTTGTCTTGCAGGTTTTAGAAGGTGCAAGGATCTAGGTATTGGACTGGAAAGGAGGTGTTAGTTCAGTAAAGTGGCATGAACTATTGCATGATATGAAGGGGCTGCATATGGCCTATAAATACTATACTGTAACTGTCTGTGAATGCGAGTGTGAATGTGTGTGAAGGTCGCTGTCAGTCAAGACCTGTGGGTGCCGGCATCGGCATCGGAGGTAATAGCGGTGGTGTTAAGAAGTGTTGAGGTGGAGGCGCACCTGGAGTCAGAGCCGCTTCGCCAGAGGCAGCTGTGTGCAGAGCCTGCGGCGTACCTGTAAAGCAAGAATGCAGCTGCAGATGCTACTGAAAACTTTTGCTTGTGTAAGCACCGGAGCTCCACCAGAGACCTGAATTAGCTGCTTGATTAAAAAAAAAAAAAACACAACACAATGCCTCCTATCATTACTTCTACTGCTGGGAATTCTTTTATTTATTTATTTATTTTAGTCTCAAATCCCTCTTTTCCTCTTGTATTCTCCCTCCTCAGTCTAAAAATAGATTTAGGAGTTTTAAATCAGATGGGTAATGTAAGTTGCAAATCCAAGCATGATGTGTGTGTACACTACAGGATGGAATTGAATCAAAATATTTATGGGAGCACATCCTCCGTGCATTTAGGTTCTGACACTGCAGTCCACCGGGATGTGAAGGCTATCTGGAGAGGCCAGCTGGTGATTGCAAACATTTAAATGTTTATAGGCCCTTTTCTTATATACAGCCCCCCCTCCCCTCCCCCCTTTCAACCACACACATACTTTCCTCCGTGCTCTGCTAGGTGTGCGCTTGCAGTCATGATACACTGAAGTTGGGATGTGTGATGTGCATGCCTGACAAATCATTATTCTTTACCTTTATTTCAAGCAGCTGTTAAGCCTAGTTTGTCAAATGTGGCGTGTGTGTGTGTGTGTGTGTGTGGAAAATGTACGACAACGTAGCTGGCCCAGAAAAAAAATCAAATCCATGCAATCAAATGGGAGTATAGATTATAGCCTTATGTGACAGGTAGATATCTTCAAAGACCTCGAACCTACAGCGTGAAAGATTTTTTTTTTTTACAGTACACACCTCGGCTGTAATTATTCCATGCATTATTCCACTGTATAAACTGAGCAGTGCTGAGAGCGAACGACAGAGCATGTTTTCATTGGACAGACAAGCTGCTACACTGAGGCATGCTGACGGGCAGCTGTGTGGGCACCTGTCTGACAGGAGGGAGGGAGAGAGAGAGAGAGAGAGACAGAGAGAGAGAGAGAGAGAGAGAGAGAGAGTGTTCTGGCTTGTGGGGAAAAGTTGTATCTTGTAGGATATTTATGGGAAGCTGCAAGGGCATGGTGTGTATGTGTGTGCGCGCGTCTGTTTGTATGTGTAAATAGTTTTTTTCGAACAAACCCTTGTCAGAGGCACAGCGGCTTGATGTGACACTTCCTCCCCGGCTGCGGTGACTGTAGGGCTGCAGGATGAGAGGAAGAAAGTGCCGGGTTGTGGAGGGGGAGAATCAGCTCCCTTCGGGGACTTTTGCAAGCGAGAACCCTGAGTGTGGATGACAAAAAAGATTGACATTTGCTTTTGACAGATCACTCAGACACCCTTGTTTCTGAGAGATTTGTACTGTGGGAGCTGTAAGAAAAGAAGTCTGCTCCAGGCGCTGAATCTTAAGACACAGAATTTTTCCTCGCAGCGCTGTCTGGTGCATGACATTCAGAGGATACACACTCTCTCTCTCTCTCTCTCCCTCTCTCTCTCTCTCTCTCATACACACACACACACACACACACACACACACACACACACACACACACAAATTCAAATATGCTTTATTTGCATGACAGACCAAAACACTAAAGCAATACAGTATTTCAAAGAATGTAAGATTACAATATTGATTAACTGATTGTAAATTATTGATAATGAATAAGCAGTAACCTAATGAATAATAATTCATTTTCCAACAATAATACAAATAAAAGCTTTTCACTAACCTTAGTAATTTAGTCAAATTCTGTAATTCAATTCAGTTGATAACAATGTTGGACAGAGAAGCTTTCAGTAATATTTTAAAAGTGTAATAAAAATAGAAGGAAAAAAAGGTAAATTAGTAACAGACAGTATTATTCCAACATTTTTACTTTCTTATGCAGTTGATATTTTCTAACAAACTGAGCTGTTTGCATTTTTGCCCAAATAAAAGCTGTACCTTCTCCCTTTTAGCAAAATGCCTGGTGTGTGTAAATCTGATTCTCTTATTTTTCACCGTAAAGCAAGAAATTGTTTTCTGTTTCTGTTTCTGTTTCTGTCCCCTCTGACTGACAGTGGCAGCCTGGTTTCTCTGGCCAGCCGTGTCTTTTTATGGTGCAGTTTCTCAATGCCAAGATCATGGTCACTGACCCTGTATTTAGTCAGAATTTAGCTTTTTTACAGTCAGTAATTCTAACAAGGTAATTTGTGGATTTGCTGTCTGTATCTGTTTGTCTATCTATCTATCTTTCATTTATTTATTTATTTTGCCTATATAGTTTATTTTATTATAGGCTCCAGTTCTCTCACTCTCCCTGTATTTTTCTCCATTTGTTTTTAGCAGCTCCAGAACAATAATGGTGATAGTTTTCATACTGTAATAGTTTTATAGTTAGTTATAATTAGCCAGTTTTTGCCTCCTCCTTTGGACCATAGCGAGTCAAGATGTGACAAATGGGTCTTGTTGAATCAACCTTAGATGAAATGCACCAGCAAAGCCCTGTATAAACAACCAGAGACCAGGATCACCTCAGGCCTATTGGGATCTTGAAGCAAAATCAGATTTTTGGACCACCCAGCTGAATTAGTAAATAGTCGTTCTAAAAAATGTAGCTGATTAAACGAGAAACTATAACTAAGTCGATACTTGCACCCTGAAGAGCGAGCTTCGAGCTTCGTTAGTTGTCTTGAAACTGCAGCACACTTCAACATGATGTATCAAGTTAGTCAAAGCAGCTCTGCGGGAGCTGTAAATGTAAAACAAATACAGGAACAAATGCTTCATTTTGACCAAATGTACACTGAAAATTGCAGAATAGTCCTCAGTCAAATAAAGAAAATGATAATAATAACCAATCTAAATTTTCTTCTCAAATGGTGACATTTCAGCTTTCTTATGTTGGCTGCTCACCAGTGTCAAACCAGCCAGAATAATATCCCTGTTGGTGTTTCCCAGATATCTTCCATTATCTTTGTTGTGAATGCTTGTGGTTTGTTGGGAGTGTAAAGCTTGATAGGCCAGACCCCAAAGCTAATGCACAGCAAGTCTTATTTATTCCTGCAGCGGACTAGCTGTAGGCAGAGTCGAATGAAAGTAGCTGATCTTATCAGGTCTCTTCTTGTATGGTGCAGACATGAAGATCTGTACCTGCAGAGAAAGGAATTGAGGCCTATAGTAGCACCTTGTTTAAAAGAGACAAGTGTGCCACTTAGGAGGCCACGCTGCAGAGTGCAGATGTGACTGTCATCTGTTTCAACCAAGTGAAACTGACGAAATACAACCGTATTGTACTGGAGGACCCAAATGGTTAACATGATATCTGTTGTTCAAGTAAAACCTGCTGCTCATGTCAGGTAAGACCTGTTCATTTACATGCAACAGAGCAAAACACTGCACTTTAAATAAATACTGACCAAGTGAAGACAGTGTGCCGGTTTCATTTTCTGCGCTTCTGTGTTTGTGTTTATTTGTTTGTTTGTTTATCCAACATGTCAATTATGTTGTAATGCTGGTGTGAAAGGTTCCGTTTATATTTTACGCACATGCACACTGTTGAAATAGTGGTGTCACTGATCAATAAATAAGTAATTTATCCAAAATGTATATATTAGGTATTTTTGCAACAAAAACATAAATGAGTGGAAGAAATTCAGCATGCACTCAAATTGGTGCTCAAAAACTTTCTTCAAGGTTGTTCGGTCTGCTGTTATTAAACACTGGCTGATAAATTAGTGTTGTGTTGTGTTTGCCTCTTGTCACTTTTGAACTCTGTGAATGAATATAAAGCATATTCACATTCAAATGATTAATCTCAGGTGATTATTTTTCGGGCATGAAGGAAACTTGAGTCCGTTTAGGATTTGTAAAGGAATTATTCTTTTCCGTCAGGACACTTTTGCTGCCCTTGTTTATCAGCCCGTGCAGCCAGCAGGGGACAGTATGGCAGGGTCTGACCTGACCCCCGTTAGCAGGCTCCCCAGAGATGGTCTCATCAGATGGCTGATTAGATAGACACCCTTGGTCTGACTGGGATGATCCTGAACAGAGATGCAGCCACCCCTGGGACCCTGGGCTGTGTGTTTATCTTTGTTTGGGTTGCTGAAATTTACCACTGACATTAGAGGCTAGAGATAATGTAGCAGGCAAACAAGCCAGAGGCCTGACCCCTTTCATCTGCGAGGAGAGCAAGGAGTTAAAAGGACAAAGCACGAAAATAATGCACAGATTAAAGTCATTACTCACATTCTGGCCTGTTGTAAATTATTCATGTAGGGCTTGCGTGAGTGTACAGCATTAATGCAGACCTTGATTTCAGACCGCTGGCAGGCTCAGGAACACAGCCTGTCAACAATCACTAAGGTAGAGTGTTTGTTATTTAGAGACCATCTAAGCCTGGCTGCTGTGACCTGGAAAGCACATCGCTGCAGCAAGTGAAGCTCGTGTTGTAGCTGAAGTTCTTAACTCCAGGCCTCAGTTGTAGGTCAAAGTTTAAGTGTAGTTTGGTCTGTGAAGACCAAAGCATACCAGTGGGTTTGCTGCTGATAATCCATCTAACTAGTACTACTGACCGACAATCAGGACCTGTTTCACTGAGGTCATCGGGTCTGGATTCTGCCTAGTGCCCAGCGGCCCATTGAAATATAAATGGTCAATTTGTGACCCTGTGTGAGAGCGTTGTCAATATTTATCAATGAATTTATATGGCAACTGAAACCATATTTTAGAAAATGTTTTTTAAAAAAAGTATTGGCAACATTAAAATGTTTTATTTAAAAATTGTTTTATTAAAATTAATGGATTATTTCAGCAGCATTATAAATTGATATATGCAGATGCTGATGGGTCACGATTTGGCACTTCAAGGGAAAAAATAATTCTTTTTTTTTAATATAATGGAAAAAATAATGGAAAAAAGTCACTGCGTCTTGCAGTGTTAAAGATTACAGTAGTGGATGTTGTGGTTTGGTCTTTTAGTAAATGTACGGTCTTAATATTTACTTAAGGTTTGTTATTTTTGTTGTTTTTTTCCTTGACCATTTATTTATTTATTCATTTATTTATATGATGGCGAGGAATTTGTCGTACATGAGGTAACATAAACATACTAATTCAAAACTCTGGCGTTTTGCTCTCATGGGTCACTTGTTGTTTCCTTGGCCTGGTCTTTGCTTCACTTGATCTTGACTCTTCTCCTTCTTGGCTCCCTAATGAAGAAATGACCTTCCCACTGCAGTCACAACAGAAGATTCACTTCCCGTCTTCCATAATAGGCTGAAAACTAATCTTTATGAGAAGTACGTCTCCTCACATTCTTCCCACTGAACAATATCCACTCTGCTCTACTGACTCTTTACCTTCCAGTGTCTCTTCTTAACTCTTATTCTGTTTCTTCTCCTTGTACTTAATTTTTTCTTGATTGTTCCTGGTCACAGGACTGTTGTGAGGGCCCACCCTCTCACTCCTTACTGTTGGTTTATTGTAATTCTGTTGATCTTGGCATTTAATTTTACAACAAATTGTTTGAGTCAGAAATGCAAAAAAGTGCAAAGTTAAATTTGATCAGCATTGTTCGTTGTTGTATTGCGAACAGCTTGGTGTATTGCTTTTAAGCTAATTATTAGCTTTACAATAGACATTTACCTACTTAAAACTGAGAGCAAGTTTTAATTGGCCAGTGAGTTTAAAGACTACTCTGTTCAACACTGAACCCATGTGTGTATTTTTCAGATGTGAGCATGAATAAATACATAAATAGATAAATGCATGCAAGATTTACAACATTGACACAAACACTAGCTATAAAATATAGATTTTATTTTCATGACAGTGAATGTAGCATTGACATTTGATACTAATATCTGTATTTTTAAAGTTTTTTTTTTTTTTTAAGTTTTTAAAATAACTTTTTTGTCCCCTTGTCTTGTATCCACACTTATTATACTATGGCATTAAATGAGTCTCTAGGTAGATTTTGATGCTGGCAATAGAATATCAAATGACCATAAATGTAAGAACACACACAAATAAAAAAATTCACTGTTAGGGCTCCTCTGGCATGAATGATTATTAAAACCTTAATACTGTATTTAGAGCATTTAGCTCTTGAAAATGTACCTTCAATCACTGAGGCATGCTACCTTCTGAGTTTGCCTGTGGTTAAGGTGTTAGTGCCTAGCTAGTGTGCTTTCATTATGCAAGCAACTTGCATTTGACATTTTATATATGTCAAAATAATGTCCTGATGCTGCTAGACAGCAGACTTTAACAGTCATTTACGGAATAATTTTAGTTGAGATATATGCAACAGCACTACTGATTGATCATATAAAATGTTATAAGTCAGTTTATTAGTTGCGAATTAATATTTTGTTATTAATTGTTTTTACTTTTACTAATTAATTAATATAAATTCATTCATATTTACATAGGGATGTGTGTTTTCTGTGCAGTGATCCAAATGAAGTAAGTCATTAAGGTTTAAAAGTAGGGGGGGAGCGATCTGTAGCAGTGGTGAGTCAGAAGCTGATGAGGAGCTTATCCAAATGACGTGTTTTGACATTAAATAAGTAAAGAAGAGGAAAATGATTTAATCAGGAATTAATAGCCAGATGTATTTGCTGCTGATAATGTAGATTAATAACACAACATAACCAAAGCTTTAAATAACATAAATATTTTATTGAATTATAAACAGTCCATTCGTTGTACAGCCAGACGGGTCCAGACACTCAGTCTTGTTAATTCAAAATGTCGAGTCACACTGCTTTTAAATGTTTCTTTTCAAATGCATGAATTTTATTTGGGGGGCTTTTCTGAGATTAAGAATCCCCCACGCAACCCCCACCCGCCAAGTCTGCCCTCCCTAATTAGAACCAGAGCTTCTTACAGGAAACAATCTTCCTGTCTGATGACATCATTGCTAAATCCATGCGTGAGATGGAGGTGACCTCAGCCTGTGGATTTGCCTGGGTCTTTTTCAACACCCAAACAAGTCCCAAGAAAATCACCTTCTGATGGCTTGAAAGTGATCGGAGCTGGCCGGCGTGAACAGGTGGACGGACCTGGGCCTCCATCAGCCCGAGTGATGCAAACTCGTGTAATTTCTTGACTGTAGCCTGTGTCTTGATGGCTGAGGAGGAGACAACTTCTGATGCCATTTTAGCCCTTTGTGAGATGAAAGGAGGGGGACGACTTCTCTTTTCTCTCTTTTTCTTTTAATAAAGGAGAACACAGTGATTCGGGTGGATCTATCACCCCACCGCCATTTTATGTTTTCTTGAATCTATTGCAGATTGTCAAACTATTTAATTGTTGTATGACTGTGCCACTGTCTCTTAGTCACCACTTGTTTCTGAATGTGTTTTTCTGTCTCTAACTGAATGTGCTCCTGTTGTCTTGGCCAGTTCAAACATCTAAAAGTCATCCATGATCTCATCGGGACTAACCCTCGATCCATAAAGTTTAATGAAGTTAAAACTTCCCACTGCTCAAAATACATATGTTCCCCTTGTCACAGATCAAGTGTGTCTGCAACACAGTTTCGTACAAAGAAATGGGCCTGATGCTCACAGTGTCCTTAATAAGCCGACACTGGTGTGATTTGCGTGCATGCTTTCCCAAATTAATGCCTATCTCTCTTTGCTTTCATGTTATTTCCCTCTCAACACACTGCGCTGTGTCTGGACTTGTTTTGGACCCTTCAAACACACTTCTATCATGACAATTTTCCTTAAAGCATCAACTTGAAACGGGGCCAGATTTAAAGCGGTAACAGCATGTAGAGCCAGTGCTTTGGAAGATTTTAAAAGAGTCCCGGAGAAGAAAGGGGGGATAAATAAAAACAGTACTAAAGGAAAAACATAATAAAAGCCCACTTTTCTTAGGGAAGTGGTCGCTTTCATCTTTCTATAACAATAATGTTCTCAATGAGAATATAGGCCTGTGTTTAGTCCAGGAAGCTTCCACTGGTAGACATGAAAGGCTCCAGTCGGACCGTTCAGACTGGGCTCTCAGCGGAATAGAGTATCTGTCCTCTCCTGTCTTTTCCCCTCCTCCCCTTTTCTCCCCCTCCTATCCCCTTTGCTCTCCCCTCGTCTCCCCTCCCACATGATAAAGGTAACACAGAGCAGTGTGGCTGGCAGTGACAGTAAACCATGGTAAAATGGCTGTCCGTGTTTTGCTTTTCCCCTGGTGCTCCCCCTGTCTGAGGCCCCCAGGGTTTAGGAAATGGAGCATTATTTTCCTGTTGCCTGACGTCACAGGCCAGCCCCTTTGCAGCTGTTGCATGCTTTACAACTCTCTCTCTCTCTCTGTCTGTTTACAGTCACTTCTTGACTTGCGGTCTCACTCTGTCAAGACTGCGAATTTAACTTATATTTCATGAATATGACATGTTGGCGAAGTTTTTTTGTTGCGTGTCGCCCGGTTTCCCTCACTGGATGCTAATTGATGTTTGCGCTGATTCTGGGAACAGGTTAAATTTGTTGCCAGATGGTTGTGTTGCTTCAAAACCCCCATTTTACTTCACTGCCTACAGACTCATTTAATCATTAGGAGAAAAAAAAAAGATTAGCCGCTCAGGATTAAAACCTGTATAAGAGAACAGGCTCATTGCACATTTACACACTAATTTCTTCCCCTGCTTTGAATTACATGTATTAATGAAGTCCCGCTTAAAACAAAATGCTTTTAGTTCCAGTTTTGTCAGGCTCCTCTACAGAAAACCTGCATTTTTTTATGGTTGGAATTATACATTTTCTCTCTCTTTCTAAATCCGCTCACACATTTGTTTTCTGTCCCACCCACTTCCCTTTATCTTTTATACACCCACCTCCTCATTGCCTCCCTTCCCCCTTGTTCTTTTCCTCTTTGCCTCAGCACTTACGAGGCTTAAGAGAGGGATGTACCACACGAGCCACTCCCTTCTGACAGCCACCCCTTCGCCGAGTGTGGAGTGGTACGGTCCTGCTTTGCATAAGTTTCCTCTGAGTGGGTCCGTGTGTGGAGGGCCAGGGCTGAAAGAATTATTAGTCCCTTTTGAACGGTTTGGATGTATGTCTAGAGGGAACACTAGTGTGCTGCTGCCGTGTCTTGAAACAGTATACCTTTATCACGTTAATTGTTGAAGCTATAATGTATTGCGCCTACCCTGTCCCTGGAATGGGCAGTAACTCCTTAATGTATTACTACAACGGGAAATCGGTGAGTTATCTCTCTGGGAATGTGTGTGTTAGAGAGAGAGAGAGGAGAGGGTGAAGAGAGCCTGTCTGTCTGCCTGCCTGTCTGTCATTTTGTCCATACTTTTCCCCAGCCCTTGAGTTTTTGTTTGCTTTTTGTTTTTAATTGACAAGGTGTGTGTGTATGTGTGTGTGCGCGCGCACAGGCATGTACACGCACGCATGTGTCCGTGGCTGTTCTCTCTGATGATTTTCCATTACATCAGTTACAGCTGTATCACAGCAGTATTTAATGTGCAGTTTAAATGTGTTATAAACTTGCTTCAGCATGCTTTTGAAATGTGTCCCAGTTGTACATAAATTTGTTCACTGTCTGGGATTAAAAACCAGCTTCTTGGTGTCCTGTTAAGGGCAAAAGAAGCTGTGATTTTTGAAAAGTTCTTTTAGCAGTCAGAAATGAACAGTGTGTCAGAAAAAAAGTTTTTGCAGGACTGAATTTATTTTTACTGGCTTGTTGGTTCAGCTCTGAGACTGGTTTGAAATAATAACAAGTGGGAGTCTGGGAATGATTAAGGGAAAGAGGCTGCCTGTTGAGGTTAGACTTTCCTGTTTGCAGATTGAGCTCCAAGCACCAGTGTTGCTGTTATTCCATCTGTTTTTAATCACATCTGCATTCTTGACGCCACAGGGAGCCTAATGTGATTTCTGAACTTACTCAGTAACGACCTCTTTGATTTTTGCGTTCTTCTGAAAATGTAGTTTTCTGTGTGAGTACCTTTTTGTGTACATACGTACATCGCTGTGTGTGTGTTTATGGGAGGTGTTTTGCTGTACCTGGATGTGAAGGAGCTGAGTTTTCAGTGATGTGTCGCGTGAGTGTCACAGGTGTAAGAGTTGGTCATGATCAGTTGTACTTGCTGCTACTTGCTCAGAGATAATACCAGATTTTCCTTGGAATTACATGTAATACCTCTTCATAATAAAAACAGTCTAATTGGTTTACTAGTCTGCTCAAGGACACCGTCCTCCAACAATGGCTGCAGGATCTCTGGTGCATTTCAGTAATCCTTGAGTAATGATGTTGTCATAAGCAAATTATACACACAGATTTCCACCTGTCATGGCCTGTGTAATTTTTCCCATTACATAAAGTGCGTGCATTAAAAGAGCAGACTTAGGAAAATAAAGGGACAGTTTTTTTTTTGTAAAATTGTATTTAAAAGGTCAGAGTACTCAGGCCTGTGTTTCAACTTTCCTCGTGACTTGTTTCAACAGTTCTTTTTGTTCCCACTGCACAAAAGATCACTTTGATCTTTTTTCATATTAAGTATTAGCAGGCTTGTGTTACAGCTGGTGATTGGGAGAAAATTGGGAGCATGTGGATAGCATGGGCAAAACTCTCTGATCAAAAGCAGTTGTTAAATAACCAACACCAACTTCTTTATGTTTTCCTTGCAAGGAAAAATAAAGATGGAGTTCATTCTTAGCATCAACTTCATCCACATTAATTTGTTATAATGCAGAGTTCCATGGCAGGCTCACCATCTGGAGCACTGGGAGAATTCACAGTGGGCCATTGGCTTGTGAGCTGGTGGCACGGAACCAATACAGATGGAGCAGCTCACTGATCTTTCTTCCGTTGCCCATTAGTGAAAAAAAAAAATTGAAGCGAAAGCCCTGTGGTGATTGTTAAAAGTTACCATTTTCCTTATTTTGCCACATGCACGGCTTCCCCCTCCTAAAGTGGAATGTCATAAAATGATATCCGCAGGTATTCAACACACAAACAAGTCAGCATGAGAGCTTTAAGATGGGACACAACCCCTGTCGTCTTTTAGAGCAACAGGTTGTTCTGATGCAAGATTGGCACTCATCGTTGCTGGAAGCTAACCTTTATTCTCTGTCTTCCATAACGTGCGTCCGTCTACAGGACTGAGCATGTGTGCATGAGTCCATGTGCATATTAATATGTGTGTTTGTGTGCGGACCAACTGTGTACATGTGTACTACGCACATGCTGTGAGAGGATAATGTGGTTCATGCCAGAAGACAGCTTTTAGGATAGATATCATTTTGCGGGTTGGTTGCTGTTGTGTTTTTAGAAAACTCCCAACAGGCCGCTCTTCTGGCAGGAGGCACACTTGGATAAAAGATTCTGCTCCTTTGCAAACACAGAATAAAACCTTGTACCTGGCTAGTTCTTTAATTACATGCCTCTGCTATGGGCCAACTGCTTATGTGAAGTTATGTACCCTTGACGGTGGCTGATGGGATTGATGGTATTACAGAGGATATAATAGAATGGATTACAGGGAATTTTCTGGAAAAATATCTGAACAATATCCCCGGCCTTCTCTGCTTGGCTATTCTATTCTATTCTATTCTATTCTATTGAATATAAAGTGAGCAGAGTGGGTAACAAATGATTCGATTTAGTAGGTTGGTCTGATATGAAGTTGAGGACCAAATTTGTGTGCCGGTCTACCTGTGGTTGAATGTTTCTGTGTTTTACAGCGAGGAGGTTTCAGTTTTTATGTCATGAGAGCATTTACTTGTTTCTTCCAGTTCCGTGTGAATAAGTTGCACAATCTTTTAAGAATTCAGATGTTTAGGATTTTAAGGGTGGAATATGTTTATCTAAGGTGTTGCCTTTCCCTACTAAAATCCCTCAAGTGCAGTAGGATTTTTAAACAGGGAAGCTTCCAGATTTTTTTTCCATCTACCCCATAAAAGTATGAAATGTTTGTGTGGACCTTATGAAAATATTTTTTGCCTCAAACACGTTGGCATCTTCCTAAAACATCCCTGATGGCACCTAACCTGATTCATCAAAAAAAAAAAAAAAAACTCTTGCAGATGAAAGTTGTTCTTTGTGAGACTGTAGCTTTAATGTCACAGTTTTATGCATGAAAATACTAAGCCTTGAAATATCTTGTTGAAAGCGTTGGCTGGTATCATACAGAATTGTTTAACATGCCCCTCCGAGGAGGCTGAGCTGCAGTTTGAAGAGGCATTGTGTCTGCGCTGCATAGTGTTTAGCTTTTGTAAGTGTCTAAGATTTGGAGTTGAAAAGAAATGCCCCAGAGATATGGTTCGATTCCAAATAATGACAGACAAAAGCAGGACATGCTGTTACCAGTGTAATTGAACCACTCTCTTTGAGCTTCTTGGCTATTGGCCTGCTTTTTCCTCACCTATTTTATTTTTTAAGCTCTCTCCCCTTCCTGTTATTATATGTTAAATCCCTACTGCAGGGTGACAGCCTGTGTTTTAACATATGATATTTTGGTGTGGCTTGAACATCAAAGGCAGGTGCTACAGGCGTTAAGATGTGGGGGAAGGTGTGGTGGGAATCTTCACTTCTCTTCGCTGAAAGCAGAGCCAAGATACAAAGCCAAGTTGCGATGCTGAGCCCCGTAACTTGATACAGTATCTTTTATCTGAAGCAGGTTATTTAACAAGAGCTCAAAATGTTCACTGCCGTTTTCTACCATCTGAACCAAACAATAATTCTTTATAAACAAGCATTCTGATACCTGTTGTTGGTTACCCCTTATCGTAAGTTTAAGCATCACTGTTTCTCTCAAACTCATATAGAGAATAAAATTCATATTAATATAATGCGTAAAATTTTTGTAGTAATACATAGCTGTCAAGTTCACCTTCAATATAAATGCTATTTATTGAGAGTAAGAAATGCTGTTGTCACAAAGGTGTGATCTCTTTGATCCCTTTGATCTTTTTGTACTGTCATTATTTTCTTTTTCTCTGCATTATCTTCTTTATGGTACACATTTGCATCAAAACTAATATGTTAACATTTATGATGAGTACCATTAGATGACTATCAAATATATTTGGAGAAAATTTAAAATACAGCGCCTGAAAATGTCCAAACCCAGGCAGTGTGCAAAGACTCTCTGCAGCTCTGAACATCAGCCTACATTATATGAGAGGTTTGTTAATATGTAATGTATGTAGACAATGGAGCTAAATAGACCTGTGATTTATACGGAAAAATATAACATAGAAGGGGATATTTTTTATTAAAAAACAACCACTGATGCTAAAACAACTGGTGTAGACCTGCGCTGGCCTGGCGCTCCATGTGAGTGACGGCTTTTAATTAATAGCCTTGTAAAGGGAAACCCTGGCGGGCCCTCTATTCCATCGGCCAGCGGAATGAGGCACCCAGTGTTTGGGATGGTTTATTAATGCTTTGACTGGTTAGCCCAGGGTAAAATGGACAATTAGCATTATCCGTTGCCATATGCTGCCCATTGAGTCTCAGACAGAGGCCAAAGACAAAAGCCCGGGCTCCTGTGTGAGGCTAACCTGGGATCACCACGGAAGTACCATCAAGCCCGGTCACATGTGCAAGCTAGAGGACCCACGAGAGCACCACCCCTCCCAGAGTGCTTTAATTACACACCAGACAACAACACGCTGGAGGACTGCTCACTCAGCAAAACCCAACGGCCCTGAGTGTCAGTTAAGCTGACTGAGTTCTGCCTTGATATTATGTTCACGTGTGTGTGTGT
>OMLF01013150.1:0-17637 GCA_900302615.1 Holocentrus rufus | reverse complement strand
GCACCCAGATATCTAAGTTCCAAAAAAGGTTGTTAATAAAATCATGATAAAATATGTTTAATAAATTATTCAACTCCATCAAACTGTCTAAAATCCTCACCCAAGTGTCACCCAAGTGAATCTCTGATGCGAGTCTCCCAGATTCTAAAAAGCACATTATATATTATGAATACATATTATAAATTGTTCTCTACAGGATTGCCCATTAAGCCCTGTTGCTCTCTGCTGTTACCATTCAGCTTCCTGGCATTGCACTGTGATCTGTGATCTCCAATTATAACTGGAGTATTTAGGAACAATAGAGAGCATAGGATCTTGCTGTATGCTGATGATTTACTTCTGTATACATCCAATTTGAATGTGATTGTCCTCAACAGATGGAATTTATCTGGTTTCATTATAGATTCTGAATTTTACTGAGAATGAAATCTGCAAAAATCTAGCAGGCAATCTAGAAGGCAGAGTGGAGAGTTATATCACAACAAGTTTGAAATTCTTTATAAGAGAAAATGTCCCTTTGTTTGCCACAGCCAAACAAGACAGATTGCTTATCATTGCTTCAATGCCCTCGGTAGCAGGCCTTAATTCAGTTAAGATGAACACCATTAACAATTGTTTCTGTTTATTCAAAGGGATACATTTTTATCCCAAATGCCTTTTCCCACAAATTGCCAACTGAACTTCGAATTTATGCAAGAGAAGAGGACCCTGCAGCTCTACAAGTGTTTCTATTGTGACCTAAATCACTTTGTGGCACGACCATGCCAAATTTTCAATTCTATTTCTAAGCAGCCATTTTCTAAGCATTGCAGTAATGGATATGTTTTTTTGCTCTCCCCTTGAATGGCTACAAATGGAAACCTCCTCCTGCTTGCTGATTTCACTGCCTGGCCTATGCATATCCCTTGGAACCTTCTGTAACACTGGCAACATCATAGGGAAGACCTCTCTTAGAGCTTGGAAACAACTCAGATGACGCTTTGGTTTTCAAACCCTTTCCGCCTATGCCCCATTGGCATCTGTCTTCTCTTTCCCACATCTGTGATAGATAAGGTATTCTCTACCTGGTCCAAGTATTGGTATTAAAACAATAAATGATTTGTAAATGACTTGTAAGGCAAGACAACGTCTTTTTCTGCAACTACTGAAAAATGTTCACTCTGCGAAAGTCACATTTTTTCAGATTACTGCAAGCTTGCAGTTTTGCCTGTAATATGAACCCACAATTCCACTCTCTCCCAGAGGCCACATCATTTGATACTTTTTTAAAACCCTTACCCATTCCCAAGAAAATGATTACCCAACTTTACACTCTTATTCATTCCCTCCAGGCTACTACTTTAGCCAATATCAAGACCATGTGGGGGGAGGATTTGGGAGAGGAGCTCACAGAGGCAGAATGACTATTTTGAACAATGTTAATTCATCCTCTATCTGTGCCAAGCAGAGAAGCTTTGGTTTCCTTCTGTTGCGATATAGCTCAGTGCACACCATTTTGTGCCCATCAGATTGCTGTCCTCTAATGTTTAGTTATATAATACCCAGGAGACTCATGCATTCATAAACATATATGTATACTTCTGACTTTGAAAAGACCCCTCAACCGCACACAAATGCACACTTGAAGGCATGCACACTCATATCATGTTGTAAGTCTGCAAATATCCACACAAACAGATTTTTAAGGAATCGTATTTTTTTTTCTTTGATTATTGTGCATCTTATTATAGTACCAATTGATCTGGGCTGTCAGTGGTTCACTTACTGGCACATTCAGTCTGCCAGACTCACACTTAAGGTTATGCCCGGAGAGTATGCCCTCTACTGGTATGTATGTGAATGCCTTGCAAGAAGATGATGATTGCTACCCTGGACAAATAGCCAAGGCATTTCTGCTGTGTAACCAACAGCTCCAGTTCCAGCTCCACTGGAAAGATCTTTGGTCTTCTTCTCCAGAGATATGCTCTAAGGAGGTCTGCAGCGATTGAGCTTTACGTGACTTTCTACATTATTATATTTGCAGGTTTGCGGTTCAAGTGAATTATTTGCATCTGTGTTCCTTTGCAGGCCCAATTTTAGTAAATTTCTTGTGCATGCAGGACTAATTGGACCTGCGTTCATTTTTGTGCCATACCCCATGCATACCCATGTTAGGAGATGTGGCTCTCAGATTTAATGGGCCAAAGATTTTTCTTTATCTGTGTAACTCTTTACAGAAAGAAATGTTTATTACTATCCCATCTTATCACGACCAAAACATTTTGATTGCTGATGCTGAACTTCTTAACAGATCGAGGACAAGAACCCCCCACTCTGTGTATACACATGAACTACAGAGAAGTGCACACTCTCTATCTGGTCATCAGCTACACTATTCATATCTACAGAAAGACAATATCATCCTGATTCTGTTCATAAACACTGACTCCTTTGCAAGAAGTTGGGCTGCTTTCATGTTATGATATTCAAATAACAACATGGATCTGAACACTTTCAGAACAAAGATAACTGACTTCCAAAGGAACTTACCTGCTGATTTATTCCTATCCTTCAAAAGCTGGAACACACTGTATGTGATGTTGATCAATAATGTATGCCAAGAGAATTCCTTATGTAATTTTGATGTTTAGTAATATAAGTGATTTTTGTTTACAGGGGAGCATTACTTGCCTTGTAAACTTGTACTAATCAAGTGTAAAGCCAATGCCAGTGGAGGTTTTAGTCTAAGTCCAGGTCCTTGATTAAGACAAGCTAGCTTGATTATGCAGAGTTATGTCCTCTGATGTAATTCCGACGCAAACTGTTCTCTTATCTGAGAACGAGAAGACTGCTGGGGTTGCCTAAACAGAGATAACACTGGTACACCGTGAGCAGGAAGGCTGTTGTCCAGGTTTTTCTAAGTGGGGACTTCCAAGATAGACACAATAGCAAACAGTCCATCTCTGTGGATACTTTGTCTTATCCTGGCTCTGATTTCTACAGATTGTAAAATTGGCCTAAAGGTTATTCCCTCCACCACCACTTCCACCACCTCCCCTATTCAAATTTAGCTGTTTCTTTCAGAGGTGCAGTGACCAGTTTCACAAAACAAACCAATGTTGAAAACAGGATGATGGTTATCAACATACTGTAGAACACTGCATGCTACTTTAACAAACTTTTAAAAAAGAAGATGACGATGTGTTCCACGCATCCAAGGACAGCATCCCCCAATAACATCTGAGGCCTGACGGATTCGCCCCATGTTGCTGTGTCGGCGGCTTTATTTCAAGAAGTAGACAGAGGTAAATACTTATGAAAAATAAAGTGCTTATAACAAATGCACATCATAGCAATGCCCCAGGGAAGAAAACACAGTCTTTTCAGTCTCTGAAGACAAAGTTACTGCCAGTATGAAATGTCCATTTTAACAGTTTAATATATACAGTAAGCAATCAATATATATGGATTAATGAAGGCACAGTCAAGCAGAGCTTTGAGCTACCGGAAGCTGAACAGTTCATAACCATTGCTGGCAGGACCACTAATGGAACATTTCAGGAGTCAATGTAGGTGTGGACTCAGCTGCTTTTCATTTCATTTCTCCATTTCTTTTCTAACAGGGGTTTACAGTGATAGCTCTTCTTGGAATGATGCTAAATGTACCTTTTAGTAACCAAAAGCCATGTCAGAGCAAGTCTTCTAAATGTATGCTAATTGAATCATGATGCAAACTATAAGACCGTAAATTATTCTTCATCTACACTTCATTTATCATGTTTGGATTAGGGTTGTAAGAACATTGGTGTACTACTACAACATGATGTACTATGCTTCTAAAAACTGACGTAGTAGTTTAAAAAGCCTGGAATAAGCCCAGGGAAACAGACAGGCCTTCTAATTTCACACTGTGACAGTTTAGCTTAGTGCTGTAAAAGCATGATGTGTCAGGGTGATGACCACAATGGCTTTAACCACATGTAATGACCATATAACCTCAGGCAAGGGTGGTCTGTTAGCTAACTGCCCCCTTACTCTAAGTAGAACTACTTGTCAGTGCCTCCTTTGATTTTGACAAATTATGCCTCTTGACAGTGATCCTGCCTATTCACCGTGATCATGTTTTTCACTGCTGCGAAAGACCTCATGACCAAAGAGAACAAAAGAGAACAGCAGCATCCACCACTCCCACCATGGTGAGACCCAAATATGCCTTTCCTGCTTAACTCAATCCAGCTGTGTTCAGGAGTGGGTAACAAAGTGCACCCCCTTAAAACAAAATAACATTTGCAGTGGGGATTGTAGACACCCAGGGGAGGATGTGGTATTACTGATATTTGCCCAGTCATCATTGTTTAGGAAAGACGCAAACATGGCCACAACATAATATTTAATAAGAGGTATTTTTATGGTAACGGGAAATACTGAATTTATAAAAATGTGGTCATAAAAAGGATGAAGTCAATTGGTTTGCAATAAATTGCAAGTCAGTACCAAGAACAATATTATAGACCAAGTGAGTAGGACATATAGTTACATGGGAGAAGTTTATCAGAACATTTTCTATGTCAAAATTCCCCACTTTTTCTGACCTCATTTTCTAGACATTGTGAAGATTTTTTCCACACCTGAGACTACCGTAAGTCATTTTGTAGGAAGGCCAGGAGTATATTCTGCAGTCAGGTATTGCATTTTAACACCGATTACTCATTGCCACATTACTGTTGTGACATTAAGTAGCACCTACTTAAAATGGTCACAGCAGAGGGCACAAATGAGTGTTTGCTGCCTTTTATCCTGCCCAGTGAGGCCTTCAGCCTGCGTCTTCACTGACAAATCTCTGAAGTAAATGTTTTATAGTGCTGGTCGGGCTGCTTGAAATAAAGGGCAAAATGGTGCATGAAGCATGGAGCATTGTTCAAGCATATAAACAACCATGGTTACTAATTGTAATTGAAATACAAGTAATTGAAAAATATGTTAGTCCTCAGCAAGAGAAGGGGGTCAGTGCATGCTTGCTTGACAGTATTGAAGGATTTGTTTACGTACTACAGCACTTTGCCTGCAGTGACACAAGTCTGGATGTGTGGCCATATCTCAATGGCCCTCTCAAGCACTGTCATATTCTCGAGCCACCTGTGTTGGCAGTACTTCAAGAGCCTGTTACCTTTGTGAAATCCTCTCGTCTAACTGGAGAGTCTTTAAAAAGCCAGTGAAGTGAGTTTAAAATGTGCTCAATGTCCCAGCTGGTTACATTGCTGCCTGCTTTAAATGTATTATGCATTACACATAGTCCACAACTTCCTATCTTAAGAAGATTGCATCCAATCACCTCTTCAGTATCTCTGAGCACTGTCAAAATGTTCACAATTAACTGATGGCCCAGGAGTGTTGTAAAATTCTGTGAAGTCCCAAAGTGTCACAGCTGCTTAGTCGATTCTTCTACAAGTCATCTGCACATGTACATCTAAGGAAATGGTAAATCAAGAAGAAAGCTTGTTTTGAGCAAGGTTATTTTCAGGCATGTTTGACTATGGCGTGAGTGTTTCAGTGTTGAAAGGGAAATAAATGGTTGCGTGATAAGGTCACATGGCCACCTGACAACAACTAACTCAAGCACCAATAAGATAAGCAACAAAATGGCTGACCAAGATTGCATCATCTGGTGAGATTCACTTGTTTAAAAAATAGCGTAACAATAGCTTTCAAATATTTGTAATGATTCGTTAGCTGAGCTATGGCGTAAGCATTTTATTCTTCTTTTGATAGTCAAGATGTTCCCCAAAGTGCTGCGCAACATCAGACAAATAAAAACGTTAGAGGAAAAGACAAGATAAGTTAAAAACAGATTACGCCATTAGAAATTAAAAGCAAGTGATAAAAATTGTTGGGTCAAATACCAATTCAGCCAAAAACACTGTATGATGGCACGAGCCTGCCATCTCATCTCCCTGTAACAAAGTTAGCTAAGATCTTACTTGTTTTCAGTCGTTGAAAACATGTTTGCAGCAGCATTTTGTGCAGACGGCTTGGTGTAGTATGATGATACGCTGAATGATATCTATTTTTATTTTTGAAAAATGAATCATATTTCTTCTTGTTGAAACTCATGATTGCTGTTGTTCTAATGTTGAATATATTAAATGTTTTCTTTTTTGACTTTATAACTGTGAAATGCCCTTACATTTATCTTAGCATTTCGCAACAACTAACTTTGATAGCTAGGGTCACACTAAGTCAAATATTCACAAATTTAAAGTCCATTATCATTGTCAGATTCATGTGCGTAGTACGGGAGGTTACTTTTTAATCACAAAATGTTGGAATGGTTATGGCTTAACAATGTATACTACACAGTTGATTTAAAGACATTTTTAAACTTTTCCATAATTTCAAAAATAATTTTCCATTAATTTCCACACACATTCAGATTTGGAATGTCATTTTCTATAATCTTTTATACATTACAGACTTATGCAAAACCCCTGGAAACTCCATTCAGTTTTGCCTTCAAGCATTTGTTTAATTCCCTGTATTATCTCTGCACTTATTAAGGCCCATCACAGTTTACAACCTTGTGTTTATTCATATTATAAATAAATAAAAACTTTATCAGTAAGTGAATCAATTGGCACCAGAAAACTGTGGTCTTAGGAAAGAAAATAGACAAGCTTACTTGTAAAGGCTGTCGGGTTCCAGGCACTTGAAGACGACTGAATATAGAACAGAGTGAGGATGGTCACCAGTCCTCCTCCCTGCGACAATGCAGGACGAACCCAAACCAGAGAACAGGTCGTCCACCAAGCTCAGGACCTCACCTGGTAGAGAGAACAAGGGAGAGAGGGAGAGAGAGAGAGAGAGAGAGAGGGAGGGAAAGAAAGAGAAAAGACTCACTTTTTTACATTATAAATAATGAGGAAAAATCACTTTTAATTTAGTTTAATTCAATTTCAATTCCCTTTTGGTTACTAAAAGTTCACCAAAACAAGGCCAAAATGTCCTTGGTTCATGCTCTATGCCTCATATTTCAACATAAAAATAAACAGCATATATAATGGAAATATACTAGCAATATCGAATGTATGAAGGTGTATGGAGTACATAGTCAACAAATTACAGAGTTAGTTCTAAAAGAGTAGAGCCTCATTCTCCACCAGTGAGGGTCCCATTTGACTTGGGTTGTGAGCCATCCTGAGTTTCACCTCCACTGGGTCCAGTGAGAGCCATTTCTACAGAACCGAGCCCAAGGCTAAATTAAATATGACTTTTTTTCTGGCAGGCGCCCCTACACGGTACATTATAGAACTGTAAGAAAACAGGATTTCTTTCCTTTATAGGCACTGGTACTGTTACAATGATATCTCACTGAGCACCCTGGCGTCTCACAAAACACCACTTCACAAGTTGTGAAATATCTTTCATGTCAGCTTACGGGAAAGGCGGGCGACACACACTTGTTCATTTAGACACACACACAACACCAGTTTTCAGTGCTCGTGGGGGTGATGGAAAAAAGAGGGAGCTGTCAAAACAGTTTAAAAGCTCTCAAACGGTTGGATTTCCAACTATTTCTACAGGAGGTAAAGGGCAGCTTACTTTTAGCTTATGATACATGGGCCAACTTATAAACAGAGAGTAAGTCTGGCTGGTAGGGCAGAAGGGGGTGGTAAGAAAAGGTTGCAGAAGAGAGGAAAAAGAACTGCACAAATGAATGATTTGACCTTTCCACAGAAAGAGCTCTGTGTATAGGAGGTTTCCCCCAAATAAATTCCTGCACTGCTGAGTTCCTAGTTCCAGGGTTGCTCTTTCGAAGGTTTTCCCTCTCTAAACATGAATCTCAAATTTAATTCATTTATTCTAATGTTAAACCTGCTTGGGATTGCATAAGTAATTATTAACGAGCCCTAGTCTTAATCCGAAATCTTAATGTTTTGGTTGGAATGTCCTACAAATCTCCTATGGATGGTGATGTAAGAATATGTTTACGCGATACATTTCAAGTTGGCATTTTCATTTGTTTACATTTACTATAAACAACTTACATCATCACAATCTTCCATGCTTTCATTATCCCGCTCTCTCCAACGGAAAGACCACCTGCACACAGAGCTTATATATATTTTGATAATCTCTGGAAAACCTTTATTCAAAATGAAGAATAACATGGGAGAACATGTTGGCTCAAGCTCAATGATTGTATACATGCAACAATGCATTCCTCTGCTTCAAATGTTCAGAATTATTTGTATAGCTTAATGGAAACATGTACTTGTAAGGAAATATTTACCACACCTGCACGGACAGTGCACAATAGTGATGCACGCCTTTTTGTTTGTTCGTTTGTTTAACTGAACAGATCCTCATGGTCTGTCAGGAGAAAATTTGCCCGAGATTTTACATGTTTGAGCATTTTTAACAGAAGTGGGCAAAGTTACATTGTATAACATATTTGAGGAAAACCATATTGTCTTAGCAGCGCCAAAGTGAATCTCTTTGATCTGGAAATGGAGGACCTGCACTCTCTTCCAATCCAGGAGAGGGATTTAAATAAACATCTGCCCATTATGAGTCTACCGTATGTGTGGCCTTGGGCCACATATCGCCAAGCTACCACATTACAATTTATGGAACAGACCTGCACTTAATTTGCTTGCTTTCTAACTTTTTAATTATAATTTTTTTTTTCTGCTATTTGTTTTTCTTTATCTCCATTTGTCTGTCTTTCATTGGCACCACCTGCTTTGTGTTAGCTAGTGTTGTGAGGTTAAGATGAGGACAAAATTTTGCAAGATTGAATAAAAATGTCAGAAAGAAATATACAGTACATAAAATATTGATAAGGAAATTTAGATTTTTTTTAAATGAGTCTTTTTCAGATCGTCAGATGAAAAGTATGAACACACGGAAGTGTTCCATTCTCTTGTTTTCCTTGCAGTTACGTTATTTAGGGAGACCAAATATGTTAACACACCAAGAATCGGTGGAACAATAAATTATCCCTAGCAAACTGCTTAATCTTTTGCATAAACTATTGGTAATGATCTATTTAAGATTGACTGTTGACCTGATTCGGCCTGCCCCCAGTATGCCTTTCAAGTCTTTCCCCCCACCTTTCATTCTAAGTAACTATGAGAGGAATGCCCAGGGCATGCCAGATTTCTGCTACTTCACAAAGGCTAAAAGTAGAAAGAGACAGCTCCAAATACAGCATGGACAAAAGAGGAGTGAAAGAGAGGGATGGAGAGAGAAAAGAGTGAGAGATAAAGAGAAAAAGATGAGAAGGAGGGAGAGGTTCTGAAATTTTATGCCTCTGGATGTGGTAAGGGAGAGAAATAATGTCTGTATGTTTTGATAATCAGAATAAATCAGTGGTCTGATGCCTGACTTAGTGCAGTCTAGGAGCAACCACTTGTGGGTTCATCAGTGGGGATGAGTTGCTGTATTTAATTATCACATAATCATGACTTGCAAGTCCAAAGCCAGAATGAGTATGCCCACCCATGGCTGCCCATTTGCTCATTCTAACATGGGCAATATACTGATCGTTGCTGAATCACAAAACTACTTTCAGTCCCAATAAAAATGTAGCCCTTTATATTATCCACATTAGCCAAAGAAAAAGAGGAAAAGGGACAGAGAATGGATAGGGGAGAAGAGACGATCTGGCAGGTTGCTTCCATGCAGTGATCTGTTGCTGCTGATTCTGCATGGCTAGCTAAAACTGGTATTCATATATGTTCACACTAGCTAGTTACGAGATATATACTCCACATACAAGATAATAACTTTCCTTGTCTCTTTCCTCAGGCTCACTGCCTCTGGACTTTGAAAAAAAATCTGTAGTAGTATGGGTCCCAATCAGAGAATGGAGAGAGCGAGCAGACACGTTTTACTACCTATTCAAACTACCTCGACACCTTTAACTTCCTGTGACTGGCAGTGAAACACCTTGCCAGATGCAGCCCCCTTTAACCCCAGGTTTCACCCTTTATTCTCACTTGCTCAAAGTGACCTTTACCCTAGCCTACTTCAGATGGATCTACAAAATTCGGCCGCCTTTTGACACACACCGTACTTATGAGGATACAGATTGAGGCTAGAGAACAAGACATTACAATAGTTGAGACATCATGATATAAAAGCATGTATGATTTTTTCTGTATTACTGAAAGATAAAACTCTTCTGAGTTTTGAGATATTTCTAGGGTGATAAATTATTTCTTGACCAGTTTTTTTAGCTTTTTTTTTTTTTAACTGGGGTAAAAATTACCTGTAAATTCCTGGGGGCTGAGTTTGTTCGGAGATGTGTTCCGAGCCAGTGAGGAGTACTTCAGTCTTATCATAGTTTAAGTGCGAGAAGATTTGGGACATCCAAATGTTAATGTCAGCTAGACGGGCATGAAGAGTATCATTTGGTTTAACAGAAAGATACAGCTGCATGTCATCTGCATAGCAATGGAAGGAGAGGTTGCGATGATCAATAATATGGTCTAGGAGTAAAATGTACAGAAAGAATAATACTGGGCCAAGAATAGAGCCCTGTGGTACGCTACGTCATTGCAGAAGCTGATGACACTGGCAGTTTTCATTCCCATCCCAACCATCCCAAGATGGAATGGTCAACGTCAAATGCTGCACTAAGATCAAGAGGAATCAAGACAGAACAGGCTCTGCAATAGGGCTGGGCGATACAGATAAAATCAAATATAATGATATGTTTGACCCAATACCTCGATATCGATATTGTAAGGATGACTACAGGTGCTTTCACAAAATACTTACACAATGAGATTTTTGATAAACAGTCATTAGTAATGTGGATATAATGACCAAGCAGGTAGAAGCAACAGCTAGAACAGTGTGATGAGTTCAGAAAACCACATCCCTTTACTGTAATGCAGCCCTTTAAACCAGTAAAGACAACACTTATGTTACATCACGATATTATGATGTGTAAAATCCCTGATGATATTAAATCTTATATCACAATATCAATATAATATCCATATATTGCCAGCCCTACTCTGGAATCAGCTGCCATTAATTTGTAACTATAAAAAGTGTAGATTCGGTGGTGTAGCTGACGGAAACCCTGAAATCTACTGAAATTTATCAAATATGTTGTTTTTATTTAAAATGTCTAAAAGCTGTTTTAGGGCTGCATTCTCAGTTAATGAAAGGCTGTTTCGAGATAGGACAGAAATGATCTAAAACAGTTGGATTGAGTTATTTTTTCTTTCTTTCTTTTCTTTCTTTCTTTTTTTTTCAAAAAGGGCTGGAAGCAAGACATCTTAAAACAATCAGGAAAACACTCTGAATAGAGAGAGCTATTGTGGACTGACAATAGACTAGGACCAATGGCCCCATGACCTCCTTGAAAAGCTTTGTGGAGATGATATGTAGTGGGCTAGAGGAGATTTCATATCAGACAATTTCTGTAAGAACATGAAGGGAAACTGGCTCAAAGTAGCTTTAAAGGACTGGACAGGCTTTGGCCAGTTCAACTTTGGAGGCAGGGGGAGTAATATTGGCCCTGATATGATTAATCTTATAAAGTAGAAAAGATCTAAATTTTTCAGTCTGTGGTGAAAATAACAGATAAACCTGGGATGATGGGATTTACAAGACGGTTGATGGTGTTACACAGGAGTCTGGACTTTTGCTAATTAGGGGAGATTAGGAGGAAAATACTGGGCTCATGTTTCTTTTACCAAGGAAGTTAATAACTCCTTCAGGTGTAGGGAGTGGACTTGAAGTCTACTATATTTCCATTTATGCTCAGATCTCTTATATGCTCTCTTGAGACTACGGATATTATCATTAATCCAAAGAGTTGCTCTGATAAGCTATTTTATTGTGCTTTGTAAGGGGCTACAATATCTAAAGTAATGGAGCATAAATGATTAAAACAATTAAGTAGATTATCAGTGTCAACATTTCTGGGCAAGTTGTCAATTGCATTGGCAAAGTATGACGAGAATGCTGAGGCTGTGCTAATGAGACAGTTGCTAATGGGCCAACTGGCAGCCATCTTTGAGGAACCAATTGAATAACTTCACTGACAGTTCCATCGTGACAAGACAAACACTGTTAAAATTAGTGGTAGCTAATGCAAGATATACACCTACACAGGTGATGTGAACGAAGACACCGCTTGATTTTGGCCACAAGCTGTACCTGTGCCTCAGACTGCTGACATTGGATGGCTGTTTTTTGATCCTGTCACTTAAAAACTGCAGCAGGAAGACACCAATCTCTACCACGCTAGCTCAATAATGTAATTCTAAGGGTAAACCAGCAAATGTAATTATTATAGTGCCAGCTCATAGTAGCCATATTATTGTTAACACAGTAATTTGTTAAATAATACAATGAGAAAGGCACAAACTTATCAGATAAGATTCAAATACTCCCTTTTTTTGTATGTTTGTTTGTTTACTAAAAATAGCATGAACAATGGCATTATTTCAAGAATATGTATTCAGTTTCTTATAGTACAGCGACCACAGAATATGTTCTCCACCGATACATGACCGAATCTGTGTTAGGCACTTTAGAAACTGTAGACTGCACTTTATATACAACGGATGTAAAATGGTGCTGTTACTTGAATAATAGGGTTAGAAAAAAAGAAATTCCATCTTACATAAGCTACATAAAGTTTATTACTGTGATTGTAGATCAAGTATACCACCGACAAGAGGAAGTGCTTAAGTGATATTGACCAAACTAAGAATTAAAATAAGACAAAATGGTAAGCCTTCAACTGGCCATTCAAGCTGATGATAAATGCCAACTGAAAGAGTCAGCATGGGCCAACAGTGTGCATTTAGGTCTCTGAGTTATTATATATCCATGGCCAAAAACATTTTTTTTTACCTCACCTAAAACATTGCTTGACCAAGAATGGATATAAAATTACAGTGCAATACAAATCCTCAGTTGTATTTGCATTGTAGCTTTAGGTCATCACTTTTAACGTACCTTTGACTGATTGATATGGAGTCCAGTCAATGGACTTGGAACAGTTTCCGTGAGAAGAGTGGTTTATGATTGGCTTGCATTTCAACGGGGCAAATGACAGGCCTAAACCAAATGGGCTTGCCCCCAGGCTCCACAGTTCACAGGACTTCAAGTACAGGCTGACAAAACCAGAAGTTACAAACTTATTGCTTGAGACAAAACAGAAATTCCAGGATTTATACCTGTGAAATTGAGGTATAAATCAGAAACACAAAATCATGCTTTTGAGATGTTAACTAACTAGGTGTTGTCTGAGATAGAAGTAAATTATACTAGGCATTACATACCTGAGTTTAAATATGTTGATCTCTATTAGTCTTAGGTGCTAAGTCAATGATCTTCTATTTTTCCAGGGTTAAAAATCAAAAGTAGGTGAATGTTATTGGATGTTTTTAGTGACTTTAGTTCATCTCCAGAGAGTTAGATTGATTTGATAGCCACTCCTCCAGACCCCTCCCTCTTTACCTGCTGCTCTCCACGCCCACTGCATTTAAATTTTCAAACTAGTGGGACAGGCACAGAGGGACTGAAACTAGGGGTACTGTCACCCTTCAAAGAGTAATTCTGTACTCAGTTTAAGCTTACCTCCGCCTACAGCGGTATTTAAAAAAAAAAAAAAAAAAAGCAAAGCCATGGATGTGAAGAACGGGAGAGAGAAGGGGGGGGTTGCGGTTGGAACACACTGGTGAGAATAGGAGCAGGGTAGAGTGATTGTGGGCATGTATATGAGTTGCTGGGCTGAGGTGGCAACTTTATTTTACCAAATGACATATCTTAAGACAATTGTCCTTGAACACTGAATCTCCAACTGAACACCGGCTGCTGATTTTAACCACTGGAGGGCGAACTGAGGCAGGCTTAGTGAAATAAATACAGCACCAGCACATTAGCTGGTGGTGTATTTATTTAAATGTGATAATATGACTTAAATGTTAACAATATGACTATTAATGTATTTCACAAGTACACAGTACTAAATAAAACTTTATAACTAGAAAAAGTGGCTTATGATGGAGTAATACTTTCACTGAAGACTGATTTCATTACATTACATTAATCAGACGAATAGAAACACTAGTTACAAGCATTCAAATATATGGAATTACAATGACATACTTCTCATTTCAAACATGCACAACTTTCTATGCTCTACATGCACTACTACAATTTCTACAAAGACTCAAATCTGAGTTCAAGCATTCAAAAGTCGTTTCAAGCTTTCAAAACTAAGCTTCAACTTTTCTAAACTTGGCTTGAAGCTTTCAACATGTGGCAGTGGTCTTCCCTCATATTTCCTTGTCAACCCCCTGCTTGCCTCAAAGTACAGCCCTGGATCTGGTGGAGCCCTGGTTTACCTTACCTCACCCCCTTTAGGTAACACCTTGCCCCTGACAAAGCTTGCTATGGGCTTGCTGTGTGAGAAAGTACACAGTGCAACACGGGTGCACCCACCTTCATTCATTTAGCACTACACTGGCAGGAGAGGTGGTGTGTATAATACATGTGTAGGCAAAGGGTGGGGGTATGGTGTTTGCCAGTGCAGTTACAAACTAATGCTCCCTTTTATTGCAGTCCTCTGGGCTCCACTGAGGGTGGTTGAGGGGTAGCGGTTAGGGGAGGTTGTGGCTATAGAAGCACACTACAAATGAGAGCATGAGTCTGCCTGTGCATGCATAAACAGTTAAACAACTGAATAAATACATTATACAATAAATACAATAAATTAATGGCTTGACACAAAGAAATGTATCTGATTTTATGGAGAGAGTGCTCTTGAACAGCCTAAAGTGTTAAATGGGAAAGCTGAATTTAGATGCCAAAATGTGACATTCTCCCTGTTGGACTGTTCCTTGTCATGCATATACAGGAACATTTTGCCATTGATCCTACTGAAAAAACTATTACATAACAGATGTGAATGCTCTCCGTAGCCTGCTGTTACCATACAAAGTAGCTCTAAAACTTTTGATTTGTAAAATAACCATTGAAATTCTATTTGTGTTTTAGGTCCATTTTGTAATTTCTTTAAGTGGTGTGTATGACTTTGAAACTCATAGGAAAGTGATGTCTGCTTGGTTTTGCAGAATGACTCTTAGCATGTTATAGAACAAGTGAGGAAAATCTAGGAGATCTCAGTGCAACTGTTTGCCCACAGAGCATTTCCATTATGCAGCATGAACTGTATGGA
Organism: Holocentrus rufus; assembly: GCA_900302615.1. Lineage (NCBI taxonomy): Eukaryota > Metazoa > Chordata > Actinopteri > Holocentriformes > Holocentridae > Holocentrus > Holocentrus rufus. Next base: position 2,447 of record OMLF01013150.1, on the reverse strand, counting down.
TTAATTTTATTTTATTTTTTCTTTATCTACTATTTTGATGTTTTTTAAACTCTTAAGAACCGGTTGCCACCCGCTTCTGTTTTTTTGGAGAAGGCTGGCGTGGCTGACTACACACAAAGTGTTATAGCTTTCGTAAGGCATAGGTCTTTAAGCGTGAGCGTGCATGTGTGTGCGTGTGTATGTGTTTGTGTGTGTGTGTGTGTGTGTGTGTGTGAGTGGTGGGGGACTTGCATATAAATCCGGCTTTACTATCTGTTTAGGTAATGCGTAAGTATATTAATGTATGTGGCAAACCCTCCTTGTTATTCAGTGTTTCCAGCTCCCTCGAAAAAGCCAATAAGGTATTCTTGTTGACATTTAACCAGTTCGCGGAAGAATAACATCGTATAATTCGGCTGCCACTTGGAAGTGTAATTACAACCCATTTGCACACGTTGTTGCATATGGCATCGTCTGTAGAAGTTTGTTAATTTCCATTGAGCCACCTCAACCACCTATTACCTTAGCGGTAGCAGCTTTTAACTATTTAGTCTCCTATCTAGAGACAGTTAATAATACTCAAAACATCTCAACTGTTGCAGCTCATGATGTTAAAACCCACCCAGAAGGAGCATTTATGAGTCTACTTCTCTGAGGGGTTCCTCATGGGTAAGCCTGTGGCCCATCAACATTTCTGTCAATACCAAGGGCAAAACGGCACACAGCTGGCAAAAATTAAGGCCCCTCAAAATTCTATTACGGTGGAAGCCATATTGCGTGATCTCCAGTTTACAATGCGATTAAAACCTCATGATAAATGCCAGGTGACCTCTTATAGTAAGCAGAGAGAGGAACAAATAATTGCAAATCATGGGAACATAGAGAATGGGCTGCCGGACTGGGGACTAGGAGAACCACACTCTGATTCAAGAATACACGGGCACACACAACCTTAACATACTTGCACACAAACATACATACTTGCAAATTTCACATGTGCAAAAAAAAAAAGTTTTTACACATGTTCATGCACACACAAATACACACAGACAAAACAGACGCACTTACGCGCATGTGCACACGTGCTTGCATGTACGCACGCACGCACACACACACAAACAAACACACACACACACTTACCTTATTTATCTTTCTGTGGCTTGCTGTGGAGACTGGTGGGTGCATGGTGGCATATCGTCTGATGTTGAGAGCCAGACTCGCTATGCTTTGAGCCCTGACATATCATTTCAATTACACTACTGAATGCAGGCACAGTGTAATTGCCTCAGTCATTAGCTATATGTGTGTGTGGGTGTGTGCACACACACGCGTGTACGTGTATGTGTATGTGAGTGTGCGTACACCATCAAGGTCAGTGGGTTCACACATTGAGATTTTTTTCAACCCGAGGAGAAAATTTGAGTGAAAGTGACGGAAAAAAACAGGGAGGAGGGGGGGCGGGGGCAACAAAAAACACAGTAGTAAGGCACTGTTGATTCCCTTACTTAGTTTATATCGGATGTATGAGTGATTCTGAATCCCTGTACAGAGGAGAACAGTAACGACTAAATACTAAATGTTTCAGTGCAGCTGTTGTAACTTATATCTCATCCCTTTATTCTGTGTTTGGAAGTAAAAGGATAGAAATGAGAAAGAAAGTCTGAGAAACATGAAAATACAAATAATGATAAATTAACCATAATGGACATCATAATGACCATTTTTTCAGTATTTATTTGTGTCAACTGCTAAAAGAAATTATATATTGCATATTTTGAAATTGTATATAATAGGTTTTGATTGCATTATTAAAAATATTGTATAATAAATGGCTGTTGTGAGCACTGAACAAACTTTTAGTGGGTGGACTATTAAAAGCCAGCTGGGTAGTCAGTAGGGTGGTCATGGTCACTTCTGGCCAATCCCCGGATATGCATTTGCAAAGCTCAAGCAAAAACATATACTTAATCCTAACTTTTGAAGGATATCTATTAGTTCATATTGTAACACATCAATGTCCCACTGGCCCCTAAAAGAAAAGGACTTTTTTGTTAGTTTGTTGTTAAGTCCTCATATAATTTCACGCTTAAGTGTAAGGTGATGCAATACAATGTAAAATTATAAAACTGTCGAACCTACATGACAGGTGAAGTTTCACTCAGTGTTTAATGTATTGATGGCTATATGCTATATTTGGTGTTCTGTATATCTCAGTACATATGTTTTTTGACATACGTTCATTTTTATTTGAAAGGAAAAATTACTTCTAAAAAACTACTTCTTTTTATTGTCCCATCTCTGGAAACTTAATGCAGTTATATGTGTTTAAGACACAGCAGTAGTTTGCTTCCCCTGCTGAAAAAATGTTAGTATCTGGAGGACGTAGCACAGTGTTAAAATGAAAAATTCATTTTTTTACTTTTACTTTTTTATATCTGCATTTTTTATGTTTAGGGAGCATAAAGGGG
>OMLF01013149.1:0-18282 GCA_900302615.1 Holocentrus rufus | reverse complement strand
TTGTTGAATGACTCAGTAGATGGGGCAGATCTGATGTGGTGAGGCATATTGTTCCACAGACTGGGGCCCCTAACCCCTGAGCTTCCACCAAGCACAACATTTCTACACAATTTGCAATGTTGTTCCACATTGTTCGAATGGTAGGAGAAATACTGATCGCTGTTTTTGGTGCTCTGAAGTTACATTCTTGGTGGGTTTTTTTCATGTTGTGAGTTTATTTTGTAATAATCTTAATTTGACACCACTGTTTATGCAGCATTTTAAGCAGCTAGCATCGTGATCAAGCTTTGTTCACTGTGAAAGCTCCATTTTTATTTCTAAAAATGGAACCGTTACTTCCATTGGATAGCACTTTTTAATATGTGACGCTCTGTAGCAGGAGAGAAGATAGAAGACCTTGTTTTGTGTGACTGTTCATTAATGTCATTTATCAAACCATAAAACTGGAGCACCAAATTTCTTTGCTTGTAGCGGGCCTTCCTTTGTTGTGTTGTGATTTGTTGACTGGTCAGATCTATCGCTATCGCTTTTGGTTTGCTTTTGTTTGATTTCAAAGTAAAACTGTAAAATATTCATCGCAGTTTCAAATATGAACAAGTACCTGTGGTATTATTATCATTGTCACTCAGCATCATTTTCATAACAAAGACATAAATGTAAGCTGACATGAAACTGATGATTGTAAAATGATGACAGTTTCAAATAATTTTCACAAGCACTGAGGCATGTGTTAACAATTTTCCCTAGTTCACAATGGATACAATTATTTTTGACAGTTTTTTTCTGGAAAAAAAAAGATGTTGTTAAAACATGTTAACACAGTGTTAACATGTTTTACACACAGCATGCTGACTAATGTTCCCCATGCGATTTGCCTTTGTTTAGTGTAAGACCTGATTGGCCTTTTGGTTATGATAGCCACAGTGTTAGCTAAAATTGCCTCATGTATTTGCCACATTGAGAAGTAGGGGCCTACATGCCACCATGTGGGCATTCTGTCAGAGTGGCATATCTCAAAAATGATCTGGTGGATGGCCATTAAATTCGGTGACAACATTCTAGTTGACTAGAGGATGAAGCCTGATCATTTTGGTGACCCCATGACTTTCCCTCTAGCACCACCAGCAGGCCTGGTGGGGCATCTGGTTTTAGGGTGTGTTTGTGTGACTGCTGAGTGATTCATTTAATTTCATATAGGGTCTTTATCAAAACTTAATGTTGGAGCAACTATCCTTTTATTGATTGCTGTTCTGCGGGTAACCTTGAAATAACAATGGAGATTGATGTAAATAACCTTTAAAGGTCTGATCCTGAACAAAGCTCCATTGCCCCAGTAGATGGCCCAGCTCTCTTTTTTAACTTTATACACTGGGGTAAAGCTTTCACAGTTGATGAAGGGAGGGATGATGAGTGAGTGGTACGAGCTGAGAAACCTCAGAAATTGGCCTAACAGCTTGTACATTTCAGTTACTTTTGGCTAACTAGGGCTGCTTACTGCTGTATATCTCACTTAACATCAACTAATGATATATTTCCCTCTCCAATTAAAAACTGATTGCAGTAGATGATGATGACAACAGAAATAATATTATATAACTACCTGTCCTGACATGCCCTCACAAAGCCAAGTACGAGCTTCTGCCATGAGACTAAACCTGAAAACAGCAGAGGGCCAGTGCAGAAGAGATATGAGTGTCATAAGAACAAACAGCAAACCAAAGCAACTGTGTTTTTGTCACTTATAAAACACCTGGGTTTTTTTTCCAGAAGGGAGGATTGGCAAGAAATGCAGATATGATCATTCAAAATTAACATAAATCTGGGATTTGCTGGTTCAATAAGCAATATCAAAGTCTAAATCAGTTGCTATGGCAACTCGTGCTCCAAAGCCAACCTACTATTTTGTAGGTTTACTTGAGTTAGACCCAACCCAGCCTGCAGTATATAGGAAGCAGACAGAAATTCAAACCAATGTTTACTGCAGTCTAGAGGATCCCAGGCACCCCTGACCCAGACAACTATAGTGGATTTGTCCTCTCTTCAATCCAGATTTTATGCACTGTCCTCATTTCATTTTTATATATTTACTTGCCAATGGGAGCTTTCTCTACAACATTAAAAGTGCAGAAAGCAACCTTATGAGGATCAGTTAGAGAAGTCAGAAGAGTTAGAAAGCACAAATTCATTTGTATTTTTTCTTTTTTTCTTTGTTAATAAATATAAATAAAATAAATAAAAATCACACATATGATTTTATATTTTCTATACACTGTTTAACAATAATTAATAAAAGTCAAGACATGCACCCACATATAATTGGTATCAGCTGGGTGCCCCCACCCACCTTCTTTCTGTTGGCTACAGAGTGGAACTCAACTGTAGACCTTCAGGCTTTAATTTAGGAAAAGCAGGTGTAAGTAACTACAATCTTACATGTTTGAATTATATTCTTGGATTTAATTTGCTGCCTACTGTGTTCAGTACAGCTTGGATCTGACCAGAATAAAGTGAAAAAAAAAAAAAAAGCATGCACAGCTCAAGGCATGTAGACTCATTCTTAAATATTTAATGATACTTAAAGTAGAATACGAGTCAGACAATACTTTACATCCAACTTAGTAAACAGATCAGATCATTTATTAAATCATATTGTAGACTACAAATTATTTTTAAAACTCACACATTAACTCTAGGCTATCAGCAATGCGTTGCCACACCAGCTCTCATTCTTCACTTGCAGTTTACATGTTCCTCTTTTTTCTCTTTTTGAAAAATATGTTCATTTTTACTATCTGCCACCATCAATACACTGTGAAATATGACTCTCCGTGCTGTTTTTCAGCCCGTGAGTCCATTACTAATCCTATCCTCAGTGCCTGGTTGAGGATGGCTTTATAGCTTGACCATGAACGCGCATAATTCAGTCTCAGTGTATCCTGACTTGATGAATGTCGATCTCCGAAACTGGCATCAGCTGCTCTGGAAAGCGGCTGAGCTCGCTCCACTCGGGATTCAAGTTTAGTTCATGATTTGTCCAAACCATCTTCCTGGAATACCTCTCTGCTCTTAACAGTGATCACACTGTTTTACTGGTCAGCTACACAGAGAAAACAGGTGATGAGCTTAGAAGTAGATCTGAGATAGTTTTCATCTGTGTTGTTCCACCATCTGTTTTGGCTTTACTTTTTGCTCTCTGCTTTCCAGCCTTTCAATATTCTGGCTGTTTTGGTTAAACTTTAACATTTTAAATACATCATCAACTGCACTGGATGCCACATAAGCATTTTGATGGAATACTAATACATATTTCTCCTCTGTATGTCCACTGGTTTGGTTCCAATGGGTAGCATTTCATGTTAGCTTAGCAGAAAGCCTTTAAGTCTACAGGAGCCATTAGCCTAGCTCAGTCAAAGTGAAAAAAATAAACCTTACAGCAACTCCAAAGCTGTTTAATTTACACAATGTATCATCTATATTTAACTATGTACATCTCAGTAGGTACTATAACCATGTTCAGGGGTTATAGATCCTATCATCTATAGTTCCTACCATCTAAATTCTCCTAAAACTTTTTTTTTTTTTTTTTAATTCCAGGACACGTATTTCGTTACCATGTAAAATACAGGATGGATTTTGTTAATAGGACAGCTTCGAAGTTGCTGAGGTTTGTTTTATAAGGTTTATTAAGTTAGAAAAAAGGGTATTTTGCCCAAAACATTGGAGTATTCCTATAAAATATCTGGAGGTGTGAGGCTTTCTGTTATGGAACAAATGCATCTCCTGCAGATTGAACCACTGTGTGGAAAACCATGTGTCGATGGAGAAAAGTGTCTTTTATTGCTCTATTGTTTCCTTTTTTGATCAGATTGTTCCCCTGCTAAATAACTTGTATTTAATTATCAAAGAGGGCAAATATGCAATTTCTAAAAATGAACAGGACAGATATCCTTTGTGAAACCAGCAGCCATATATAGAGGATCTGTCAACAAACAAGTTTAGTGGCGTCATTGGTGGCTATTTTCCATTCAGTCAAATTTCAGCAATACAAACAATCTAATGAATAAATATTTAATCTGAATAATGCCCCTTGGAATAACTATAAAATTAAAAAGAAATTTCATTTCTCTCAAATTGTAGTCTGTACACACAAATCATTCAACCCTGGAAAAGACGTCTTGCATTAGGCATGAGGAATTTCGAGAGATAAGGAATGAGCAGAAAATGAATGAAGTTAACAGCCCACTTGTACAAGCTGAAGAGGGTCTCTGGGAATCTATCTTTAGTCTGAAGGGTTAAACTTAGAGAGCACTTGCTTGGCGAGTCTGATGCACTCAGCAATCATTTCCTATTCAAACAGGTGAGATGGCCTTCTCATACCAAAGAATATCACAGCGTGGTTGAGGGTAAGGATTACACTGGAACGGATTTATGAAAATGTGCCTGCTTATGAAGAGGATATAGAAAAGTCCTTATTCTTGCAGAGCATTTCAAAGGAAATTATTATAAAATGAAAATAAAAACACAAGACAATGCACTGGATTTGCTGTTGCCTGGAATAGCTTTTTTAAAATCCTCATATAAATTCAATCCCTTGAACCATTTAAAGGCATTATGGCATAGGTGTAAAGAAAAAAAAAATACAGATGATACAGACCAGCACGATGCAACTTGAAGCCTTATTATATTCCATCTTAGCACATATGCTGAGCTAGGAGAGCACAGTAGAACAGATGCTAAAGGAGCAACGTGTCATTTTAACATCAATAAATTATCACCACATTTATTCTGAGATGTTAGTACTATTACAAACAAGACTATAAGCGATACGACTGGCAGCCTTTAACAACCTCTGCGCTGCATTTTGTATTGTTTTCAGGTCTGATTTTTGGCGGAAAACCTGCTGTGTTGATTTACAGCACAAAACAGGAGGTGCTGTTATTCCAGAGAAAACAGAGCTGCAGCTTTCAGAGTTCCTGGCATGGAAAACATGGAAAATAAATTATCAATAAATTGTTACCACACTCATTCTGAGACATTAGTTTAATTACAAACAAGACCATCAGCAACCTGCTGGATTGCTTTACGGCACAAAACAGGAAGAGAGCACTGTTCCTCCAGAGTCAATGAAGCTTTCTGTCAGTAGCTCATGGAAAACATGGAAAAATGTAATTCCAAATGTGTTTATCCTCTTCAGGGAGAGGGAAAGGAGACAGGGATTGTGGGAAATGCGGTCTACCGATCATCTCCATTGTGGTCTCACTTGTTTACGGTAATTATACTAAGGCATCAATTAATTTGACAATGATATATTGAGGTTTAAAAATGCTGCACTTAGCACCTTCAAAGAATTACCGTGCCTTTATACCTATCCCAACTAATTGCAGGATTGCTATATGATTGCCATTGAGCATAAAGTGTAAAGGCTGCAGCTGTTTATCAGTACTCATTGTTTGCCTTGTCCAGTGGGTGGGCTCTGTGCTGTGCATACAGACATGTTTATCTCTGCAGTTCTCAGGCTGCATCACCCAGTATGTTTTGGGCGTCAGGCCAGTGGGTTTTCTGGATCTTGGTGCTGCCAGCTGTAGTGTGCTCACCTGAGGGAATGGTGCATCTGGTAAACATGCCCAGCGCCGTGGCCAGCAGAAGCCTCGCAGATACCTGACTACCAGCCAGACAGCCAGTTGGTTCCCCCAGGCTACGAAAGCTGCTGGGGCAAGGCAAGCAGCACAGGCTCTATCTGTGCTGTTAAGTCCAGACGTAGTGAACACTGCAGCCGCAAGAAAGCAATTTTTAAGATGAGATTCCTGTCTACCCTCAGTGATTTTAAAGCAATGTTGATTTCTAAAATGTTTACTATTGCTTTTTATTATTTGTTTTTTTTTTCTCAGGTTTCTCTTTAAAAATAAATCTCAATCTCAATGTGACTACCAGATTCAATTAAGGATGCATGAACATGAAACAAGAACTACTTTTCTCAGCATAGAGCACACTCTACTCACCTTGCTCCCCACTTTGCAATAGATGTTTTTTTTTTTTGTTTTGTTTTTTTTTACACGCAACAATCTTTTTTCATTTGCTTTCCATTTAATCTCTCTCCTCTTTCTCCTCCTCTCCTAACATTTTGATCTTTCTTGATCTCTCGATCTCGGCTCCCAGGTGCTGCTATGAGGCTGTTCAGGGTTGTAGACTAGACAGCTGTTTCCAGTCACAGGTCATTTGACACATGTTTGAGAGTGTGTATGTGTGTGTGTTACTATGTGATATAAGCTATAAGATAGCCATCAGATCCCCTCTCTGAGTATCTAGCTGTCACTGCTGACAGCCGTCTCTAATACAATACCAGGAACAATGCTATGGATAGGCCTATGTAGGACAAAGAGAGGAGACTTCATCTCAAATAGTATCTAAAGTTTTAAGCATGGTGATTCAACATGAAGAACTAGGGCTGAAGGCAGGATCATGTAAGAAATGACCCCTAAATGTTGTCCTTTTCTTTTTCAGGGTTAAAAATGAAACATCATGGGTGCTTAAAGTTGTTAATGGAGTCCCTAAAAACCTGACAGGTCTTTAATTTGCTCTAGTACTGTACTTGATTTCTGGCTTTTTGCTGTACTCACAAGTATTCTTGAGTTGGACATTTCATTGCCGCCAGCAGAGAGGTGGAATGATATATTGAATCAAATCACCGCACTTGCATTGCAAACAATATTGCATTGTGACTGGAGAGGGAAGTGCCCCGAGTGCATGCGTGTATTAATTCTGACGCACTGGTTAGTCGTGACAAATACCACAGAAACATACACTGCAAGTCTCCATGAATTGTTAATTCTTGTTCTAACATGAGTTTATGTAAAAAAGAAACATTACATGAGAGCAGAGTCAAACCAATTCACATCCCAGGCTTTGGTTTCTAGAGAATGAGCGGGGCCAGCACCATCTCATTTGCTATTTTACTGTCGAATAAGACAGAAGACAAAAGATTTGAGATGAGATGAGCTCCAGATTCGCCTGCTCCTTTGAAAAAATCCAATCATACCCATGCTTAGGGAGCTGCAAGGCAATGGCTTGAATAAAATGCCAGCCAAAGAATGAAGGCTTGAACACAATGTGGTCTATGAAAGAAAACTTATGAAAGCTCCGGAGAATGGAAACAGAAAAAGACAGAAAAGGAAACAGAGAGAGAGAGGAAAATTTGAGTGTGTTAGTTTTACAACATGAGAAGAGGAGTACTGACCCTGAACATACAGACAATTAACCTCCAATTCAGCAAAGAGTCCAAGACAGAACTTGGTCCTTACGTACAAATGATAGACGAGGCATGCTATAGAAAGGCCTTATAGGGAAAACATGACGTAAGATGTTTCGTAAGGGATCACAATTTCCTTTTAAGTAACAAGTCTTGACCATTGATATTTAGCAATGAAGAATGTGAACTTACATAATAGATATGAATTAAGGGTGAGCCTGATACTTAGAAAATCCAACTATCCGGCATGGACAATGCGTCTTTTTCCAAATATGGCTGCTGGTTTTGTAGTATGGACCCTGTATCCATAACTGGGAAAGGAGCAGCTTGACAGGATGATAGTAATGATCTATGCAGGCATGAACATTTATGATCGGCTTAAAGGAATACTCCAATGTTTTTGGCAAAATACTGTTTTTCCAACTTACCCAGAGTGAAACAAGCTGTTCGATACCATTTTCACGTCTGTATGTCCACTGGTTTGGTTCCTATGGTAAACCTTACAGCAACTCCGAAACTGTTTTATTTACAATGTATCGTGTATTTGAAATACATGTCTTGGAAATTTAAAACATGAGTAATTTTAGGAGATGTAGATATGTGTAGATAAGACAGCTTCGGAGTTGCTGGAAGGTTTAATTTTTCATGTTGACAGAGAAACGTTAATGATTCCTGTAGACTTCAAGTCTTTATGCTAAGCTAACACAAAATGTTACCAATTGGAACTGAACCAGTGTACAGAGATCAAAATCAAATCCAACATCTTATCTCAGTCTAGGTGTATGTTGGAGAAAAAGTATTTTTCCCAAAACGTTGGAGTATTCTTTTAAGATCAGTGTAGCCTATGGAATAGGCTGAAGATTAATTAAACAAAATACAAAAAGGGAAAGAGCAGACGCAAATATGTTTGGTTTCTATTAACGCATTGTCTGTCTGCTGTGTGCTTACTACCCTGTACTTCTAGTGCACTGCTAAGCACTGCTGTAACCACTTATTTTGTCTGACATCAAATCAAATGCACGAGCTCTGATGATAGATGGATAAACTGTTTTTTAAGGAAGCTTGTCTGTCTACATTTATTAGCATTAGATGAGCTCAATTCCACTGCAAAACAAGCAGAAAACAAGCCAGTGTTTTATTAGCACCAACTAACAACAACTCAGAAGAGACAGATGGACCTACACAGACTGACTTACACAGATCTGGTAACACATACATAAACATTTGCAAATTTGCCTGGAAGAGTATATATGTGCACCTTGAGGAAGAGGATGAGGGAGGCAAAGACGAATCCAAGGATCACAGTCTCAGAACTGCACATTTGAGTCTTAGGGTTTTCAAGATTCAAAATCTGCTGGTAGATTCTATCTCAAGTGTGAAGAAGCTTGAATTAAACAAGCTCTTACTGACAGGCATACATTGGACAATGCTTAAACGGAAGTGCTTGAACTTTGCAAACTATGAACAATGATTTGAATGGTGTGTTGTGGTCTGGTAATGGTGGTGGTGGATCACTGCAGCTTGCAGGGTGATTTGCTGTTGGCTTTTTGAGACTGATTATATGATAAATTCCACTAAGTACCAGGATAATTTAGCCCAAAACTGGGTTGCCTCTGCCATAAGGTTGAGACTAAGCCATAAATGGTCTTTTCAACAAGACAATGACTTGTTGATAACCTGTACATCTTGTGCTAATACTGACTATTCGTACTTTCAAGGTCTCCTAACTTACACATACTTTATTTGCTGAGCATGTTGTACATAATGCAACATAGTAAATATGTCTGTTCGCAAAATAGTTAAATATTCAGTCAAGTAATTTTTGTCATACATGTAATCTCTACATACATCATTTCACCCAAACAATCTGAAACATTTCACAGACTTGAGCGGCTAGCACCAAAGATACAGACTTATAAATAAATAAATAAATAAATACAGACCAGAGAACTTGGTCCGATCAGATTACTAATTGCTTTACTTTTGTGCTTTCTAAAACCCACATCATCTTCGTGCTTCGCTTTCCCAACCATCCAACCAACCATTGTATGTACATGTCGTGTAGTCTCTCTCGACTACACTGTTCTGTTTTCGAATGACTCTGGGTGTATTGAGACAGTCATATGAAACTTACTTTAACTCTGCCAAAGTCATTTTTAGTGAAATTATCTGGAATATCATTTGTGATAAATCCCCCTTACAGATTATTCTCAGCATTTCGGATGTTAGTTGATGTTAGTTGCAATCGCAGCAATGTCAAGCATGTTTGGAAGCAAGTCCAAATGAAAACCCCAAATATCATCCAAAGTTGCGTCTTTACATTCATCAGTCTTATAATATGGATTATTCAGTAAAATGTGTAAAATTGAACTGCTCACTGCTTTCAGGGGGAAAAATTAGAGGAGGAAGACTGGTCGGGGCAAATGAACAGATGCCTCAGCAACTGGAATATATTCCCCTGCTGAGAATCAATATCTTTCAAAACATAATATGATCAGGACATGCCAGATTTTGTCAGTTTCTGAATGGCCTTAAATGATCTCCTGATGTCACCACATTGTCCACAATATAGCCTACTTTGTGACATGCTTGCTTGTTGTGCCGTGAACGCAACTGAGCAAGCACAAGCGATTTGATCACTAGCCTGTTGTTGATAGATGTGATTTTTGAAGAGTTAAATTTACCAGTCACTCAAAGTAAGTCCTTTGCTTAAGTAACATAATCTCTTACATTACTTCGTAACCAGGAAACCACTGAATGTGAGGATAAATCTGGATTCATTAAACGTTTCAATGCTTTCAAATGTAATAATTTCAAGTTTGTGGTGCATTTTTGTAGTTTGCCTTCAAGAAATACATATCCCTTCCCCTTTATCACCATGAAGGTCGCTCGACTGAAAGATTGAATAATTTAGCATGTAGCTGCTCACGTGAACATCTGACTAAGCTGCTGACCCTCAGAATACCTAAATTCCTCCACATGTACAGACTTGTAATGATTTTCTCCTTCTGAGAACTTTTCATGTCATCCTTAAAAAAAATATATTGATAGCTTTCTAGTTAGCAAACCATTTAGTTATGCTAGCAGGCATTGGAAAACAGCAGTGTGGAACGCTGTGGGTTTATTAGATGTGTAGCTTTTAGACCATGATTCTGCTAGCATATATAAGCATATAGCAATATAAATGTCTATTGAAAAATAATGACCAACACGGAAGCGAAGAACCTCCACATTCGTCTTTAATTTTCAACACAAGACTGCTTGGAGTGTTTTACAGGACTGTCAACTTTTCAGAAAACCTGAGATTTGAGTGAAGGACGGTCACCGTGTTCCTCCATCTTTCAGGCCTCCCTGCCGCTGTGTGAGTTTTGAGTGCACATTCAGGTGACTAGTATCAGGCGCCACCTGTTGTTGTGGATGCAAACTGAAGTATAAAAGTCTAGATCCCGAATATAGGACAACCTTACTTTTTCAGATTTATTCATATAAAAAAATCCCCATCTTATATTTGGGTCACTATGGTATATGCTGCACTGAAATTAGTTCAGGGTTAGTACAGTGTGAGACTTGTCGGAAAAGTCTATTTTCATTTTTCTTTCATAATTTCTCTGACTGAGATATTTAACAACAAACGGAATCTCTGTAGCATCTCTCTAAGAAACAGTTTTCTGTCACTAATATTTGCAGTGTTTTTCTGCTATAATTAACTTGATATCACCAGTAGCCAGATACATAAAAAGATGCTTACGCATAAAAACATAGTTTTTTTGCACAGAATTTATTAAAAAATAAATAAAAAGGGACAATTGGTGAGAATGTGTGTGTCACACAGTCATAGGCTACATATATGTCACACAGTATATTGACTGAGAAATCACTCACTTCTGAATTGTTTAGCAGTATGTGTGATTGACTAGACCTAACAGACATTGTGAGCGCTATAAATAGGCATTGCTGTGCTGTTAGAGGAGCTTACCAATGCAAGAATAAGAAGAGAGAACACGCTGACAGACGAGTGCCCAGCTCTCCTCCACCTGTAGCTCTCTGTGCGCACTGAACCTCCTCCAGTGTCAGGAGCTCAGAAGCGACCGTGTGATTGCGTGTTGTGTGTGCGTGTTTTGTGCAGCAGTTTGTGACTGCCCCTACCTCAAAACAGCGTGAGAAACAGGATGTGTGGCATGAGAGTGTGTGAGAAGGTTCATTTGCGTGAGTCTCACGCTCAATGCGTGAGAGTTGATAGCTATGGTATTATCCCACTTTTTACATGGATTATAGAGCTGTCTATTTACCAACATCAGTATTAAAAGCAAATTAATTCTAATAAAAAAATATATGAGGGTTGGCGGTGCCGTCATGATTATGTTTATGTTACGTTGCCAAGTAAGTTAGCCTATGGTGGACAGGCAGCTAACTAGGAGAGGCACTCACTGCTGTCATGCTGTCACCTGGATTGGAGGAATGCATCGTGCTCCACTGTTCCCTGTCTGAGGACGGAGCCCAGAAAGATAGTTAATGGAGCTTCACGGTTCTAACTTTTTTTTTTTTGACACCAGATGTTGAACTTACTTCTTTCTATATTTGTAGCTAGCTTACTATTATTAGCTTACAATACACACAACAGTAAAACTTTATGAAGTGCATTAATGTGGAACAAACAGGTGTGGTGATGAGGTCACAGATTGACAACAGTCTTGACGACGGTCAGTTACTCAGAAATAATGGACCGCAGCATGCCTTAATTGACCAACCAGAATTCAACCATAGCCATGTAATAAAATAAAAATAATCCTAGATTAGGGAAGCAATATTTATTGTAACCAGTACAATGTACACGTTTTCCTACTCAATTAAAAAAAAAAAAAAACAGGACAATAATATGCACCAGATACCAAGACTTAATAAAGAAACAAAGAAAAATGTCATGGATTACTGCTTTAAAAACCCAGGGTTTTTAAGTGTGGTTGACACAGATGTTGAGATGTTGGAAATCTGTTTTTTGCTTTGCTACTTTCATCCGTACATTTACTGCCAAAACATTCAGTGCCAATTCAGATGCTGCTTTCAGTCCCAGTGGCCAAATTCCATTAGGTAATCTGTTTCACAAAGAGAATAGGCCATGAAACACAACCACTAACCACTATGAGCTCCCACACCACACGGCTGGACTTAAACTACTGGTGCTTGTTGCAATATGGCTGCTAAGTGGCACTGGAAAATCACAGTTTGCCCATGTACTAGAACTGCCTAATGGTCTTGTAAGCAGACTGTTAGACACATCATTAGAGCAGACTTTCTTACCCTGTGCAGACAAAATGTGGACTGTGTGTGTGTGTGTGTGTGTGTCTGTGTATAAATCTTGCATTTTTGTTCCTTTGATTTCTCTCTCTTTATCTGTGTAAATATGCCCATTACACACAAACAGCATTTAGTGATTCTACTCATATGAATGTTGACACAAAAATCACATTATACCCATGGTTTTTCAAGTCAGGCTGCTTACACACATAACCAATATTGGTTTGTTATTAAAATACAGATTCGGTCCAGTTAGTGTTGCTTACCTCTGATATGATGGACAAATGCAGCTTGATTGAGTGCATATTTATTGTATTAATATTACACAGGTTGCCTGTCAGAAGATCTTAACCTAATCTGATTCTTTCATTTATTCCCTGCAAATATTTATGAATGATTTATAATTTTTATAATTATGATCATTATTGTTGCTATCCTGGTTTTCAGTGGAGGACTTTAGTGATATTTCAGAATCTTTTCTAGCATGACTGTGGTAAAATTATTAGGATTTCTTTGAAAAAACGTTTGTTTTTTCTAAGATATATATCAGCAGTGTCAATACAAAAAAATGGTGTTGGTCTTCAAAAACCCTTATTGACCCTAATTGATAGCAATGATTTGTTTGACAGACAGGGTCGAGGAGTGAACTGCATTATGAGGCAGTTAGAGCATATATCCAAACTAATGCTTTCTCTTTCATTTTAAAATTGAATGCCTGCTTAATTTGTTTAAAATGCTTTTTCTACTCTGGCACCAATTCATCTCAAGGACTTTTACTGAAATGCACACACATGCATTAATAAACAGTTACATGTGCGAGTGTTATAGATGATGATCATATTATTAACTTCATTTAATACTATTCAATAAATCAATCTGCTCTCACATTCATCTGGCCATGTCCAGATATTAATTTCTTTCTTACCTTACCCAGCCTGCTGGTATTCTCATTTGCATTTTGCCTGAAAGGCAAGACAATTATTATCTTCATAATAAAGAATCTGCATATACTCAGGGATTTGCTCAATTAAAACATGGGGAATCTACAAGACTGTATTGATTAACATTTATCAGTTAAGTCTGCCAGTGTTGTAAATGGGTTAATTACTATGTATATGTCCATGTTTTGTTGTGAATTCAAAATAACAGATATATGTATTCTGTGTGATTCACTCATTCACTCAACACTAGAAAGTCCACAAATGTAGTCGTAATCACTTGTAAAATAAGCACCTTTTCTGTTTTATTCACATCAGATTTACACAGTCAAGTAAAACCGTTCCCTTGCACTGACATGTAGTTCTCTTTAAGTTTACTCAGGACGAGAGTTGGGAGGTTTGTTGGTGAAATTTGGAAGCTAATATGTCCCGAGGCACCATAAATCAAAGCAGGCTTTATTTTGTCAGCACGCAGATGGCCCAAATACACAACTCACCTCAATTAAGACCTGAGAACGGGAGCTAAAAGGAAAAAGTGTTTGGAGAGAAAAAGGGCACCTGTTCGCCTGTCATATCCACAGCTCTTCTGATCAGCGACTCAGAGCTTCCCCCCGAGCTGTTTCAATGCTGAATTAATGATGGCAAACAAAGCCAAAGCCTCCTCACAGCCCTTTGTGAGTTCATTCTCTTTCCACTTTGGTCCCTCTCAACTAATCTTCAGTGTCACACTTAATGAGATTTTCAGTTTGTAAAGTAAGTGGAGCAATAACTCCCCCAGCACCCTCTGCCATCACCACTCCCACCATCACTTCTAATGCTTTTAAGCAACCACTTCTGCACCTTATTTCTATTCCTCCTCTAAGTAAAGAATGCATTATGAAGGATTATTATATATACAAATCACATTGAATTATTCACTGTGCAAATACGCAGGCGTAAGTGCCGTGTGTGCTGTGCTGTTTTTTTCCCCCATTATTCATAATGATCAGTTTCTCTTGAAGAACAACAAACAGTGACTCATTAAAAATAATAAAAAATTACACAAACACGCTTATTAAAATGTTTCATTAAATATAAATTAACGGTTAATTCCATTGCCATCTGAAAAGAAAGCAGTATTTAATGTAATTAGTGTTATGGTTAATGTATAATAACTTATAATCTCCCAGGCTGTTGAGGGGATCTAGTGGAGAGCACTACATTAATGTTTTGACTTGAATAACTGAGGTGGGTTAAAAGAGGTGTTGGCACATTCTTGTTCCCCCTTATTGCTTCATTGAAACTCACTAAGCAGATACAAATTTAACCTTAAGCACTTGGCTGCCACAACTAGATGGCAGCTATTCCCATTAGCATCCATTCAAACTCACTGCTGGGGAAAATTTAGCTTTTGCCTGGACTGAAAAATACACTCAAATTTTCATCTGTGGATGGAACATGCATACATGTGAAGAACATCCCATGAATGGAGAACCTTGACACACAACCAAAACAATTCGGAGCTTTCCAGGTAAGCATGCAAACATCACTGAAAATCAGTATGACTCAAAGTGGGCATTACAGTATGCAAAAGCCTGGATGCGTTTCAGGTAAGATAACCTGTGCTGGAGGACATCAGCTATGTGGAACAGCTGATTTCTAAATTACAAATTGGCTGTACAACATATGTGCAACATATGTGTTCGGTGGTTATAGTTCTTACCATCTACCTTCGTCTAAATGCCTCTCGTTTTAACATTTTTTTGCAAGACATGTATTTCATTACCGTGTAATACACAATACATTGTGTATATAAGACAGCTTTAGAGTTGATTTTTCATTTTGACGGAGCTACTGACTCCTGTAGACTTTAAGTCTTAATGCTAAGCTAACACAAAATGCTACCCATCAGAACCAAACCAGTGGACTTACAGAGGTGAAAATGGTATCAATCACCTTGTCTCACTCTTGGTAGGTTGGAAAAAGGGTATTTCCCCCAAAATGTTGGAGTATTCCTTTACAGTATATAATGTCAGCCTGAATAATTGTTAGCTGACCATCTACAGTATCTGGTCAGTTAACCATTAGTGTCTTGTTGTAAACACATCTGTTGTTAATGTACTGTGAGCAGCAATAACTGCCAACATATTTGGCCCATATGGAAAACACTGAGAAGAACAAAAGGTGCGAATGGTATGGTCTGCTTTTCTGCATGTCCAACTGTCTGATAGCTACAAAAGTCAGGTTTCTTTGCTTTTTGACTGCCTTTGACACAGCAGCATTTTACTCATTTACTTAGTATGTAAGCTAACCTTAGGTTGTTAGGCTAGGTGTAGGACAATAGGCGAATCCATCTGTGGTGACTGAAACCCCTTGGTATTCCCCTTGATCACTTCAACCGCTCGGTAACGACACTAAAAAGATATTTGTGCTGTTGACGATGTGGACAGCCATGTTGTATAGATATCCAGTCACAAGTTACGTTTGTTTTGCTTTTCACGTGGGCAACATGTCTTTGTACATCCAATTAGCTTGACTGATTGGATGTACAAAGACATGTCAAGCTGAGCTAACAAATGAATCTTTTTGAACGACTTCTGTATGTGCCGGATCAGCCTGTTGAACGTGCCCAGTGCTCATGAATCCCCAACTTTTTCGATCCATACTGCCCATGCCCACTCACTCCTATTATCATAGGGTACTGCTCGCGCTGCCTGCTACGGTGGTGGAGTCGCTCAAAATATCGGAAGCTGGACAACCAATGAAAGAGTGGGAATCGTCATGAACAAGGACGTTAATGAGGCCGGACAGGCTGGCAGCTACTCACTGAACAAGATCACATGAACCATTCTCTCAAACTGGTACGTCTGCTACTTGCCAAGGAGGAACAACAAATCGATGCAGTCAGATCACATTTCTGTAACATCATGTTGGGCTTATATAGCCTACAAACAAGTGGGATGCCGAATCAATGCATTAAAATTAATATTTTATTGCATTGAATGGTAATGCATTGAAGAAAAGTTTTGTGGGATGGGCAGCACTCGCTGTCGAATGTGTGTGTTTCATGGAGAAACTGATGCCATATTTTTTCAGAAAGTATCAAAACTTGTAAGGTGTGAATGTTTTGATACATATACGTGTATGAACTTGAAGGAACCTGCCCATCACTAATGACAGCTAGGAACTAATCACTTTGTCCTTATGGGAAAGGGAATATAGTAAGTAACTTAAATGTTTCACATATAAACATATGAATTTAATAATACTTAAAGTGCTGTAAATGATGATGAATTAATCTCATTAAATAATTAATTTATTTCTGCAATAGCACAAAATAACATTCTGAAATTATTCTTACTGTCAAGTTTAATAGCAACATAAATTAACATGGAAAACTTAAACTGAAATCATCTACAAATTTAATATGTACAGTGTTTGGCGAATGGAGGGATATTCCTGAGGACCCAAGGAAGTGTGGTGTGGAGTGTGAGGTTGTTTGGATGAGTTGTTCTCGCCAAAGCTACAACCAGCAATACCTGAGGCTAAGCAATCGTCCCGTTTGGAATGGGCACTGCACTAGTTACCTAAAACTCAAAATGAATTCAATTATAGCCAGTTAAGGCCTAAAGCCATTTGATGTGGTACAATATTTTCAGCTGGAGTGATGGCTCTTGCTTTTCAGGAGTAACCAATAAAACCTGCACAGGTCTGAGCTAAATTCAGTTTTCTGATAAGCAGTCCCTTAAGGATTCGCTTGTCTGTCCAAGTAGCCTTTTGTTCATGATGGCAGTATTGTGGTGATATTAAATACAAGTATTGTGGTGGCATTATGGCATTGGTATTGTGGTCCTGTTAAAGTATTGTGGTATATGCAAGGGTGTGAATTAGCTTATGCTTTTGACATTTTTCATTTTATTTATTTTCATTTATTCATATGGTTTTTAAAAATTGTAATTTAATTAGTATTGATTTATTTATTTATGTATTGAGAGCATACGACTTAAAACCTCTACATATTTACATCCTTTTGAGACTACTCAGGACAAAGCTGTCTGTAAAACCATGTCACAATTAAGCTAAGCATAAATCAGTTACCCCCAAATTCCACCAGATGCGTCTCCTTTGCGTAACAGCGTTGCGTGAGCGCTGCGTTTTTACTGCGTCTCTGCACAGCTTCAAATTCCACCGGCTGCGTCTTGGATGCGGAGTGTCGTCATCTGCCAGCTTTGTGTACTGTGCAGATTTTGTTGTTTTGGTGATTATTTCGGGATTTCTGTGCGTCGATTGTTCGTGTTGTTAATCATATTAAATGTAATGTACATCAAATAATGTCTCACAACTTTTGAGCGGATTTACAGGATGGATAACTACTTAATGGCTGTTTACTTTGAAGTTTACAAAATCACGTTATCACATGTTGTAGCTAATTAGTTGATAATACTCACCATCCACTCCAAAAACTGCTGTAATCGAGGCCCATGCCTTCTCCTTTCTGATGTTATCCTTATAAAGGATCTTAGATGATCCTGTGCTTCTCCACTTCCAAAAT
Organism: Holocentrus rufus; assembly: GCA_900302615.1. NCBI lineage: Eukaryota > Metazoa > Chordata > Actinopteri > Holocentriformes > Holocentridae > Holocentrus > Holocentrus rufus. The sequence continues at coordinate 272 of OMLF01013149.1, read as the reverse complement.
AAATCTCTCGTAATCCATGATGTCTTGTCGATGACCAACTGTTTACTCCTGCCGTGCAGGAGTAAACGGGGGTCTGCAAATTGCTTTATTTTGAAAGTTCGACCGGATGTTCTACGCATTTTATTTTGTATACACAGTGCGACTTCCTGTCTGGCTCAATCTGCTCTGCTGAAATTGACGCGGCTGCTGTCGAAAATAGACTCGCTGCGTATCTGCTGCGGAGCCACATCTGGGACGCTGCTGACACGCAACGGAGACGCAACGGACACGCA
>OMLF01013148.1:0-18760 GCA_900302615.1 Holocentrus rufus | reverse complement strand
TCTCTGATTTGTAGGTGGACATTCTGTTGGAGCTGTAGTGTAAATACATGCCACTTTCATCACCAACTGATATAATGCTGCGGTGATGCAATATGCAGTTCATCTGGCAAATCATTTTTTTTTAAACAGTTGTCACTTTATGTTCACTTCATGAAAAAGCTTGTGAATTCAAAGTGCATATTGATGTAGGAATACATTTGTTATACTGTGTTTTGACATATGAGTTTTTACTTCAAACATGAAAATTTCAATTCATAAGTGATTTTTCTTCTGTCACATTTGCACTGCTGCTGTATTAGCCCCCGGGCAAATGCAAAGCGTCAGACACTAGTGTCCACAAACACACCTTCAGTGCTGTTCTTATGGCTGCAGGGAAACTAGGGGTGTTAAGTGGTGCTTTGTAACCATGTAACGAGACGGGTCCAGGGGCTCTGCATATGGCAGCTGGTTGATTTCACATGCAAAGAGGCGGTTCACAGGTGGGAATGTCATTTTTACATGGGATATGGGAAATTGGACATACTCACACATGAAAATCTACATGTGCACAAAAAGTACAGGTTCAGTTGTTTTGTCAAAGTGCTTGGAACACTTTTTCAAAATGGATACATCTATCAATGATTGACCACTAAATTAATAAAAAAGTCTGTCAGTGTTTTTATTCGTGTTAACATGCATTATGCAGTATTAGTGCATGTATTCTTTTTTCTTTTTTCTATGTGGTATCTGACAGATTTTTATATTTTGTGTGATTTTTGTAATAAAGCTACTCCTGGAGATTAAATGATGCAGTGTAGCTGCTTTTTATTGATTTTATACTGTGCACAGAGGTAAACTGATGATGCACAGTGTAATTATCATGTCCAAAGGCTGCATTGTGTGTACATAGCCTCCTGTGGTGGAAATCAGTAGTATTTTATAGTTAAATTCCAATTTAATACACTTTGGGTACTATGGGGACCAAATGGAGAGGCTGCGTTAATCTATCAACTTTGGTGCAGCTGTAGTCAAGGAGTTGCTGAATGGCTGTGGTATCTCTGTCACTTTTCACAATTTAAGCAAGGATAGAAAATGAAATTTCAGCTTTGGCTTAGCTGACGTTACTCTGACACAAGGACTTGCTTATTCCCATTTAGGGTCCCAGCATGCATTGAGCAGAAGGCAGGGAAACACCCTGGAAAAGTCACCAGTCCATCACAGGGCATTTACACAGGCAAACACACTCACACCTATAGGCAATTTTAAGTGACTGATTCACCTGACCTGCATGTCTTTGTACTGGAGGAAACCCACACACACAAGCAAACTTTCAAAGGTGCAAAAATGCAAACATTCAAACCTAAGACCTTCTTGCTGTGAGGCAACAGTGCTACACACTGAGCCACCATGGCACACAACAGATAGACTAAGTACTTATTTATGCATAGAGGCCACAGTCATGCACATAAACCTGATAGCTGTGGAGCTATTGTTGATTTATTTGGGTAAGTCTGGTCAGGCGAACCGACCCTCCCAGCACCCTGGGGCTGAAGAGTATAAATGATTTCAGTGGTGGTGTCTTTGGCTAAGAGCTTCTACTTCCCTTTTCAGCAATAAGTGTGCTCAAATGACAACCAGTCTTATGCTAAAATAAGCACTAAAAAGGCTTTTGACTAATCTAATCTCTGTATCACTTGTTGAATGTTCAGGCAGTAGCCTCTTTATAGATAAAGCTGCAAAGGCAATAAAAAGTTCTCGCACTGCTGCAGTCTACAGTGGCTCATTCAGGTATGAAATATGTCACCACAGACGTCTAAGCATTAAGGAGTACAAGTATGCATGATTAATTAGTTTGTATGACATAAGTGGACTGGCCATCTGGAGTACTGAGAGCTTTTTTTTCAACCTGTGGGCTAGAAGTGAGCCAAGCAGTGATTAAAAAAAAAAATCTCTTTCTGGCAAGAGGTTGTCATAAGTGCAGCCCTGGTCCAACTCTCCCCCAGCCAATATTATTCCGTTACACACAACTTTCCAAACACTGAGCTTAAAGTGACAGACTGATCTGCCTAACATAAGAACATGGAGAAGCAGCCAACCAAAAATGCAAATATAGGGTTGAAAACCTAAGAGATTGATAGATAGATAGATAGATAGATAGATAGATAGATAGGTAGATAGATAGATAGGTAGATAGATAGATAGATAAATAAATAAATAAATAGAATCCCTGTCCAAAAGCCACAAACTGATTGATTTACTTGGCAGCACTACAGCTAACATCAGTGCTAGCATCAACTTAGAGTTGCCACTAAGTCTTCTAGTAAGTGTCCTGTCTCTAAGAGCTGTCAGAAATATCATTAATTATGAGAGCAAATAAAGTGGTGAATACAGCTGGGAGACATACACATGGAAAGCAAGTAGAAGGTCTAAGCATTATTATAGGAAGGTGCTGATGTGTAAAAGTCCAAATGCAAAGTACAGTGATACAAAGTTCCCATGTATAGCATAAAAAAGAGACTGGGGATTTAAGTGCTGATGGAGATTTATTATGTCTAACTGAAAAATATATATAAAAAGAACTGAATGCAGAAAAGTAAAACTCAAACACTGCAAAAAGAATTAAGGACAGATCGGATTATGTCATCATCAGTGTTCAAAAAGAAAACATGGATAAGTCAAGATGACATTTTTTCACTCAATGCATCAACATCAGCACTTAAATTGGAGCTACCTCTCTCTCTTTACCGCTGCCTGCAGTACCTTGCATTACAACATATTGATGGGAAAGATTTTCTTTCACACCCGAGTTTCTGAGATGTGACATTTATGGGGAAAGCGCGGGCATGGAAGCCACGTCAACAACGGATGGTAAAAGTAAAGTTATGTTATGTGTTATTATGTTGCACTATTCCCAAATGGACAGGAAAATGCCACATTCATTTGAAGATTCTGTAAACAAGACTGGGTCAAAACCTGGTATATGGCTGGATCATGTATGTATATAATGTTCTTAATGAATTTGGAATGAGCTGCAGTCAATGGCCCAATCCCAACTTCCGCCCTTGGCCCTACCATTTCACCCTACCCCCATAAATTGTCCTGTAGGGGTAGAGTGAAGGGTTGAGTTATACTTAGGTTAATACATGGTGAGATTCTGCTGTTATTGAGCACAATTGATGGCATACAGCAGCGTATTACTGCCATCTGCCATCAATTCCAACATGCCAGTTGAGTCCACCAAGATCTCATTTTAACGTTATAGAGGTAAGGATTTTATAAGCAGATAGTTTGCTATGTTGTTGGCAATGAGAAAAGTTTCTTGTTGGAAGAGATAAGTTGTTAAGTTGTAATAATGAGAAAAAATGTTTTTATAACGTGAAAAGATATTAAATTAAAGAAGCATATTCTACATAAAGTGAGTATGCAGGAAAACACATGAACAAGTAATTTTTGGGAGTTTATCGCCCAGGCCACCCCTTCTCCTTCAGTTTAATACCTTGTCAGACACATTAAACTTCTCTCTGAGCTGCCATGTGGTACAGTACTAAACCATCCGCCCATTCATTCCCCTCCCTCTCTTGGATTAAAAAAAAAAAAATACCCCAAAAATCCTTAGTACAAGTCACTTATAAATAGGACATCCCATCATTCTGAGCATATTTTTTGATAGAGAGCCAAAGCCGCTCAACTTTGTGATTCAGTATCACAGTGGATGATTTGTATCCCTCAAACTCATCTTATGGTGCCTGTCACTGGAGGTTTAGCCGCGTTGTCAGAGGAAGTTATATGACTGGATGGCGTTGCTGGATCACCGGGAGTTTTTAGGTGCAGGCTGGCCCCGCACGATGCAGCTCCCGATTGGTCTCAGTTGTTCAAAGATGAGTCAGAGGGGCTTTAATAGGGAAATTCAGAGCTCACGGGCTGTATGGGTAACTTCAAAGAGAAGGTTAATATATATCCCTTAAGCATCTGCCGCTCTGCCACACCTTTTATACGAGCAGCAGTGCGGGCGGAATTACACTCTGTCAAGAAACTCACTTTTTCTTACAGTTAAAAAAAAAAGAAAAGAAAAAAAAGATTTGTTTATCCTCTGAAAATCCCCAGGGTGAGCTGTCATAGGAATACTGGAATATGACAAACATAAATAATACCAACAATGTATGCAGACCATATGGATACAGACAGAAGTATGAAATGCTGCATGCATGAATTTCCTAACCATCTTAAGTCCCCTGCAATTCAGCCTGATCTTAAAACTTTACATGTCCTTGTGTTATTCTGGTCATTATGTGCATCTCTTACACTGCACAATGTATGCACAGAGTATATAAACATAATATATGCATGATTGATGAGTGCTTATGTATGTATGAGTGCATGCATACGCCAGTATGCATATGATATGCACATATACTTTCTTTTCCTGTTCTGTGCTTTTTCCCCCACTTTTTTTTTTGGTGCATTTTGTTTGTCACTGTGTATTATGTTGTTGGTCATTTAGAAATTTAGAAAAAAAATAGAAAAAAGAAGGTTGATCTGCATGGTAAAAAAATAAAAAATAAAAATAAAATTAAATAAAAATAAATAAATAAAAATCCCCTGCAGTTCAGAGTGATCCTGATGAAAACGCTACATAGAGATATTCATGAATATAATGCCATTTGTGCTGCACTTTACTTTGTGCCCAGCTTTACAGCAGCACTCCATTTATAGAGGACCCTGCTGAAGTCTGTAATAGGCTATAGGTGTGAGTGAAAATCCTTGCAGTTGGTAATTTTCCTCCACCAAGAGCAGCTCACATGAATAGCAGCAGCTCTTCCCCATGTTACACAGGTCCTCGGCGGACAGAGACATCAAAATCCTGACACACATACTATATTGCACATGGCAAATTCATGACATCTGCACATGCCGCCAAAGATGAAAGCCGGAGTCTGGTACACGGCTTCTGGGAATAGATGTACAGTAATGAGAGCCTTGAGGCCTGGCTTAATGAGGAGGATTAGTGAACCATGATAGGGCTCTCATGCACAGCTGTAGGAGGGAGGTGAGACCGGTAGGAAGAAGGACTGGATTGATGAGGGTACATCGGTCTGTCACGTAGAGGACAGGTTCACCTCAACACCCGGGAAAGTCTTGAATTAAACAGCGGCGCGGGGACCAATGGATGAGGCCAGATTGGGAAAGCTGACAACAGCAATCAATAGATCGCAGGGTGATATTAACTTGCTATCATCATTTTGATATCCTGCCGTGATGGGAGGAACATGTAGGCTATAATTCCAGATTTAGACAAGGGCAATATGTCTTCGCTGCACTGTAAAATGTTTAAGATTAAATCTGCAGAGAAACAGCAACATAAAACTATAACATAACACAAAGACCGTCACGTGAGTTTGGTTTTTAAGTATTTAAGGTATAGACTTTATTTCTAGTCAATTACTGTATGTGACAATAATAGGCTTATTTGACTAAGAACTATTCATCTAAAGAATTGCAGAGGTATTTCACTCTTCACAAACACAATACCCATCTTAGCAGATGGGACAGATAGGTACAGATATTTTGTTGGAGACAGCTCTATTACAGGACAGACACAGTGATGGGGATGTCTTTTTGTCACTTGTTCACTTTGCCATGCCATCTTTGCAACCCTTTCATCTCAAGAAATTTCATACATCCAGCAGGGATTGATCTTCACGATTTCCAGACTGCCAGTCTGAGAATTAGAGAACAATTCCGATATAAGTTGGACTGTATTTCTGACTTCTCTACACTTGGTAAATATAACAATTTTGCTAACCGTGTTTGTACTGAGAAACTTACTACTAGGCATCGGGGTCCAATTGAACTGTACAGGGCCATCTGAGCCATCTGTAAAGTAAAACTGAAAAACACCCATAAGTGACATATTTAGATTCAAAATGTTCAGTCTTTAGTCCATCAACAGACTGCATGGAACAAATCTTATGTTCCCCCAGTCTACAAAAGACAAGAGGATTTCTTATGAGTGCCTCACTATAATCACATAACCTGTTATAATGTCTAAAGTCTGAGTGTTTCACATTCAAATACTAACAGAGGATTTGTCTTGTGCTGACTGCTGATGGCAACAAGCTGGAGAAGTTTCAGCTTTTTACCTTTTTTTTTTAATCTTGTTAAAACAACTGACAATGGCTACCTACGTCCCAGATTCTGAAATCAGCAAGGCCTATTTTGATTTTGTTGGCCGACCTTATTTGGGCTACATGAACCAGAGCGCTGCGATTTGGAAATGTAACAAAAGGACAGGGACAGAGCAAGGAGAGAGAGGCAGAGGATCTGTAGTAGCAAGGCTAGTGGACAAAAGACTGAGGGTTTTTCAGTTCTACTGTATTTAGAGGACGGCTCAGTTGGCCACATAGTTCAATGAGGCCTTGATTTAGGGCGGGGCAATACAAAATGAAACATCTTTCACCAAATACCTCCATATCAATATTGTTACGGTATTGTAGGAACGACTATTGGTGCTTTGATAAAATATTTAAACACAGGAGATTTTCAATAAACAGTGCTTAGCAATGTAGATATAATGACCAGGCAAGTAGAGGCCAATAATAGAACAACTAAAACTATCTAATAAATTCAGAAAATTGCCTCCTTATACTAAAACGCAGCTTTTCACTGCAGAAGAAGACAATATCGATATATTGCCCAGCCCTAGCTTGATTTGTAGCGAAAGTTTCTCAACATTAACACAATCAATGAAATTGTTATTTACCAATATAACCCTTCGTAGAGAAATCAGAAATACAGCCTAACTTCAAAAATACTGTCCTTTAAGCTCTAAGCAAGCTAATACACGAAGAACAATTCTTATTCCTATTCCAATACTTCCTAAACTTTCAGCTTGCAGTTTGCTGGCGGAGATGGTGGGGATTTCCTAGCCTCTGCTTTTTCTGTCCCTGCCTCTGGTCGTTAGTTTTCATTATGATTTATCCCCCATTCTGGTCTATAATAAACTTTTCTGCATTCAAGCACTGTATTAAAAACAAATTTTTCCAAAATGACAGCAGATGACGCAATCCCGTCAAAAATAGTTATGAAAGGAAGTGGATGTTGTAAGGTAGCGGTACTTGAACTTGAAACCCCATCCATACTTTTGTAGGTGATACACATACCTTGATCCTTGACTTATTTACTGTTGCCGAAAGTGCTGATTTATTTTAAATGCCTGATCTGTAGCCTACTTTTATTTAGGCTTTTTATTGGTGGACAATTCATCAGCAGTAGAAACAACCATATATCTAGCTGTGCGTGTTAAAGCCTTATATCAAAAAAAAACCAATTTGGAACATCCCTGGTTCTATTGTTTTTTGCTTTTTTTCATAAATTGCACCCTGGATATTTTACCTTACAGCAAGTTGGTGCTAACACAGGTCAAATGTTATTTTATTAAAAGTCAGCCAGAGAGAATGTGAGGGCCTGGAGGCAAGCATACAGAATCAGGGTTACTACACCAAATATTCATAGTTGAACCCTTCCCAAGCACGCACATTGCTATTTTTATGATTTATTTATGAGTGTCAACTTTTTTAGTTTGCATTATTCAATTCATAATGAGAATGTGTTGTTATTTTCTGCCGATACATTTTCTGAAAGAGCAAAGTTTTGTTTGAAATTACAATCAGATGGAGTCAGCAATTCCTGATGGAACATCGAAAGTTAGATTTTACAGGCGTGTACTTATCATGTGAAACTGAACATTTTGATGTGGCCTTATTTTTCCCCAAGGCTGTACATGCCAGAGATGAAACAAAACCAACATCTAACGTGGCTAAGACCTCAGCTACTGAATCACAGACCAAAATAAGACTAAACACACCACATTACTGGGCAAGGTGAGGAGGAGAGGGTGAACGCAGTATGTCTTCCCCTTTCATAACTTCGGATGGGATTTATTGTGGCGCACATTTTTGGATCAACTCTGTCTTATCTTACTCTGGTCTCTTAGGTATATTCTGTGAACATAATTAAAGAAGCTTAGGCTGGGTTCACAATGCAGCATATGAGTTGGACTTGCTATAATTGGACTTATATAAAGAGCTTTATGTAAGTCAGTGAGCTTTACAGGTGACATTTCACTTTTCACTGCAGGAGGAGGCCAAAACATATGCTTAGCAAATGGATAGAGTTCTCTCTATGCTGAATACCCATTTCAGCACTCTACGCTTATCCTATGTTCCCTGATGATGATGATTAGAATAAGTCCCTTAGTAGCTACTATTTGCTCTAGATCTTAATACCACTTACTTGTGGTGTTCATTTCACTGTTTTTATGCCAAGTGTGCCCAACTTTCAGTCTCTCAACCTAGAGAAAAATCCTTAGATGATTGCACTCTCTCTTCCAGAGAAGAAAAACTATAGGAGCATCCAATACATCTCCTGCCGACACTTCTGAGGAAATCAGCCCAATCTGCTTGGCAGATTCCATTTAGCTTTTCCCAATCATCGTTGTCTATTTTGCCTGAGGTATAGCGCCTCCTTGCCATCATTTACCTGAACCCCTTATCTGTTTTCTTCCCCCCAAAAGCAAAATTGAAACAAGCACGGATTAACTCAATGTCACGGCAGCTTTGTCCCCGGGATAATGGGGGACAATGAGCTCTGCAGTGGGAGCTGTAAAAGATGCCAATTCTCCCAGAGAAAGAGAGGGAGAGAGTGGGAGGAAGAGAAAGGGAGAGAGAAAGAGAGGGAGAGTTTGGGGAGATAGCCCAGGCCCTAATCCAACTTTGTAAATGAGAGCAGTCTCAATTTTGCTGAGTGTTCCCCCTGTTGAAATTGATTTATATCATCCAATCAAGGCAGTGCAGACAGCACAAATGCTGGCTGAAGGTATGTGTCAAAATGGTTTAAAAAAAAAAAAAAAAAAAGTGTTGGTGAAGATTTATTGGCAGTGGAATGTCACATCCATGAAAATGAAATCTGGCATGTTTTATCTTAAAGGGATGCATGCAGTTTTCGGCAGATTAGCCCACTGGTCACTTTGCCTGTCAAGTGAGGAGAACGTACAGTACACTCCAAAATCATCCATGTGTTATGTGTCCAATGCCATCGGCTCCCGTGCTCCATGCTAACATTTTAGCATGGAGCAGACGGCTAACATTACTGCCCTTTGTCTCATTATAATGCTGTACATGTTTTTTATTTCATGGTCTGTAGATAATAAAGTTTAAAAATCAAACATTCATTAACTCAGTATAACCGGAATTTGCAGATTTGTTTTTGGAAATGTACAGTAACCATGCACTCTAGCACTTCCTACGTAAACCAAACAAGTCATGTTGTACATCCTGCAGGAAGATTGGTCCTATACTCTTTGTATATTTTGTGTATATTTTACCAATGTATAACATAAGGCTGCCAGACTCAGATCCATATCCTTTAAAATTAGCTACCATTTACTGTAGCTTTGGAGTTACTGCAAGTTCTCACTTTTTCAATTTTTGACATAATTTTAATCACCTTCCCCTGAACATAGTGCATGCTAAAATGTTAGCATGGAGCATCGAGGGAATGATCAACCAGGGACACATGTATGATTTTGGTGTAAATGTTTATCACCCCAAAACTCAAAACATACAAATATGTTGTAGACCAATGCTTTGATTGTCAATCAAAAGTAGTCAAAAAAATCAGTAGTAAATTACATTAGTGTTTTAATATCAGTGTTAGTGGTTTTAGCATGTTGCTGCTCCCCTAGAAAAAAAAGTGCTACTCAATATGATTTTGTCAAATGCAATAGGGAAATGAATTGTAACTCCACTGTTTATGCCGCATTTGATGTCTTCATAGATCATGTGTGTGCACACGGGTGATTGTGAACATCTGTGTCACCCGCCTCTTCAAGTGTGCCTTATGCTTGGATACTCACAGTAGTGGGTACTGTTGTTTTGTTCAGGTCAGGTACCCCAACACATATTGAGTCATGTCAACAAGGTGGGAATCAGTCTGTCACAGCTCCTCCCTTCTGGCTAGCTGTCACATTTGTCTCTGTTGAGTCTCTCAGGTCACCTGGAAGAGACAGGGTCAGGCAGGGAGACAGTCAACTAAGTCAGTGAAAGAAAATCATTAGCGTTAGCTGTTCAACATAAACAGTCATTTTCAATTTCACATTACTTTCATCCTGCAAACTGCGGGTTCTGTGAAGAAACCCTTGTGCATGAAATTGGCACTGCCATGCACAGAGTATCTGTGTCATTTGCAATTTTAAAGATTTTCGGGGGAAACAAATTTTGGGTCTTTGGAATTTCAAGGGCTTGCAGGCAGAAAGGCGTGACATTTTGAGTGAAAATCTGGCTTTTTTTTTCGATCAGTTCAAGCCCCCTCATGAGATCTATGTGGTACCAAAAGCACATGGTTGATCATGGTCATAGCCAAATTTGAAATCAACAACAAAACATAAAAAAATCAAACTGCACTTCTGAGTGCAACCATGGGGAGCACATTCAAACTATTTGTCTCTCTTGTAAAATAAAAATGGTAATTATACCCCTCTAAGCTCTGAGCCTTCGATTTCAACCTTTAGAAATAATGACCACACTTAGTTGAGGGGAATATAAACATGAGGACATCATGGCCAGACAGCGACTAACCCAAATCTAGGTGTTCTTCAGAGAACATTTTGATCAATATCATATAAGCCTTTGAGAGAAGGATTCCTCTCCAGGAACCCTTGACCATCTCAGTAATTGAAGGTCAAAGCTGATCCTGCGTTAATGCTCTAATCTGACATGGCCTATCATGAAAACATGAGATTTCTGCTGTCGTGATAAAGGGATAAATTCATGAATTGAGGAATTTTGTGAGAGTGAAAGTAGTTGTGGAAAACAAAGATGTAACACCTGTGGTATACTTACTGGTATATAATAATAATGCAGCGTTTGTACAACAGCTTTTATCCTCATTAATACACATCAGTACCACATCTCTTCCTAGAACTCACTGCTGCTGCACATCATAATGGGAGCATAAAGGGAAAAGATAAAAGGACGCCGAGAGAGGTAGACACAACAAGGTTTCATAATGTTTGTTTTGGTCAAAACAGTCTCTTCTGGCTCCAGGCTGTACTGGCTGAGGTGAATAAACAAAAGAAATTTCGAATTCTCACTGCAATTAGTGCTCTCTTTGTAGGATAATACACCTTTCTGCTAAAACAAGGCTCTTCCCAAGGTCTAGCCCTATCGAAATGTCAGTCTGTCAGAGCAGAGCACAAAATGGCACAAAACTCTGCCCGTCTGAAGCGGCACAAGCTGCAGTCTTGTGGCAGTGGATGGAAATTAAACAGCGTCAGCGTGATAGCGGCTAATAAGCACGGTGACACAGTCGCCTCGCATACAAGAAAAGCAGATTGCTTGTTCCCCGGAGGTGACCAGCCTTGACACTCGCCGCATTAAAACTCATCTTTTGCTACAAAAGATGAGCTCGTCTGGTTATCTCCAACAGACGAGCACCATAATAAAGGCAGCCGGGTACAAATGCTCAGTTATGGGATTGCTCATCGCTGCCGCTGGAACTGTACTTGAATGAGAGTCAGAGCCAGAATAACAGGTTGAAAAGACAGGTATGTTTGTTTCTGAGGTACAAAATACACAGCGGGAACTCACAATTCACTGCAAGGCGAGTGATGTTCGATGAAACGGCTCGCTAATCATGTAATAAATTGCACCCTTTGAAAAGCCATTACAGCAGTCGTGTCGATTTCGAACTCTGTCACAGTGAGAGCGGCTGAATATCCTCCCAAAACCCCATTCAGAAGCTCTTTAAGCTATGTGGGGTGTTACTAAGCCACAGAGATTTTTTTTTAACTTCCTTGGTTAGCCATTGCCAAGTACACCTCTGCTTTGACTCGGGCAACACAATACGGTTAATGAGATTCCAGGGCCTCTAAGCGGTATTCTCCATCTTCCCCTACCCACCTACAGCAAGCGTAGTGCCCACAGAGACTTGTTGTGAGCTTTGCATTGTTGGAGTGCAAACGAGCATGAAGCTGTAAAAGTTCAACCAGAATTCAGACAGTTACAATTTCACGCCCTATAATTGAGACAGTGCTGCCGGCGTGCGAGTCGCGTAGGTCATCAACAGCTGCCACTTCAGATTACGGTTGATGTAACAGAGTGACATGCCGCGCGGTGCCAACAGAGGGGATTGCGGCGGAAGAGGTTTCACTCGCTGCGCGGACACACCGGGCCTGGTTCCTGATTGAAGCGCCATGCACTGGTGCTAAAAACGGGGTTTTATGTGGCTCCCCGCTCCACCATGCTGATTCTAACCCTGGAGTTACATGCGGAGATAAGTGGCTTCCTGCAAGATGCCAGCTTGAGGTGATGAACATGTAAATCCAGGCATGTCCGCCTCCAGATCACGCTGCACAAATTCTGACTCAAGAACTTAAGACAATTTGCTGCTTTCAATATGCACCCAAAACGCTCTATATGTCTTGCACTAGTGATGCACCGATAATACTGCTAGACTACGTTCAGCTGCCTTTCTCTGATTGCCTGACGTTTTTATAGCCAACTGTCATGTACAAGCAACTCAGAAATGCTGCTTGTGTGTGCATCTGTGTGTGTTTGCGTGTGTGGAAGCTCTGCTTGTTTCATAAAACCAGTTACTTCCAAAAATGGGTGACCTTATATCTAGCCTCTGTCTAGCAGAAAGTGGGCTGAAACAGTGCAGAAGACTAGAGAATGGCTGCAGTTTGGGATTTCTTCAAACTGTCCGAGAAAAACAACAAAACCTGATTTCTCAACACTCAGAAAAACACTTAATTGTTCGAAGACTGGCATGTCTGCTTTTTTAATGTCTGCTTTTCACATGTATAGTTGTCAATACGTAATCAAATCAGTATAGACACGAAATAGCAGGTAAGCACAGGTGTTACATTAAATAAAGTTCTGTTGGATTTAGGTACAGAAACTACATTGTTATTAGTAACACCTGAGTTTACTACTTTGTGTCAAAAAGGCTGCTGTGAAAAAGGTCTTTAGCAGGACCCTGGCTCTGGTAAAACTAAATGGAATGGAACCTTAATTAATGTCATTAGTAACACCTGTGCTTGCCCTGCTATTGCATGTTAAAATGGCTGTTGTGAAAAAGGTCTACTGGACAATATGACTGGAATAAAATGCGTATCGGTATCAGCCTGAAAATGAACAAAAACGTGGTGTCTCCCTATCAAAAGAAGTGTAAAAGAAGAAAGCTGCTTACTCACTGATCATAAAATACATTAAATAGGATCCAGTCACAAAAACTGAAGTGAGCTGTGCATTAGAGTTGCTTGGTGTCGGAACACGTCTGAATGGTATTTATGCTGAAGCGTTCTGAGTCACCACAACTAATCCATCAAGACGCATTCCTGCCATTTTATGCACCTTTTACAGGCTCATCAAAGAACAACAAGCACCACCGGGGCACATGGAGGATGCCAAGAAATCATTGAAATGCAGAGTATAAGCAAAGCCCTGTGTATCCAGTGTTCATCGTCTTTTGAACAATGATTTGCAGAGCCAGGTCACACAGCTGACATCCATCCTGTCAGGGTCTGAATCATAATGTGGATTCAGTCCTTTGCAAATGGACTACAATAATATCTGTACATCAGGGGCTCATGCATGCATGTATCACCTAGGTCAGAGAATATAATCTCTGCTACATGATGTTTCAAATCTATCTTGTTGCCATATTTGTTACTCTTGAAATATGTAACAGAACAGATTTAGGTATTTTAAACTTTAGCTGCACTGCTTGCTAAGGGTTGAAACTTTCAGGCATGTTGTGCTTCTGGCCACGCCCGATCAGTGATGCCACGGCAGGTCTTTTTCATCACTGTCAAAGGCAAAGTACCTGCTGTGACATCACTGATTAGGTGTGGCCATTATTGCAACATGTCTGAAAGTTTCAACCTCAAGAGAGCAGTGAAGCAGATGTTTTTGGCTCATGTTGACTACTTCCTTAAGCAACATGTTTTTGGAATAAAACATTTTTCATGAGAAAAAACAAACAAAACAAACTTTCAACAATTTTTTGTAAGAAAAAATGTAATAGCCTTATTCTGGCTGTTTGTCCTGGCTCCCCTATAATATGAACCCTGCCAATTCATATCCCAAGGGCAAGTGTCCAGTTCAATCTTTGTGCACACTCATCCAGAAAAGTCCACAGTTGAATTTTTCACCATACCAATGCGAAGGACAAAGAAGGCGAGGTTTTAAACCCAAGTGAATGCACACCTAAACGCCTCAGTGTGCTCATAAGATAAGCCAAATCTGAACAAAATAGCTCAAACATGAAAATCTCCATCAGCCGAAGATGAAAGTAACTTTACACAGCTTGAATCTGGTCCACTACGACTATACAGGCACCTCTTTTTGAAATGAATGAAGACTGGAATTGCTCCAACTGCAGTAAATGCAAGAAAGGGAAGGAAATGTCTTCCCCGTGACTTTGACACGCTTATATTGCTTATTAATAGAAAATGGGTTTTCTGAGCAGAGGTGACTAAAGATGCAGTTAATATGAGAACCTTGTGTGAGCCAGGTTCTTCTTAGGTGCGATCTGTAATCCATTATGTCAAAATGGGGCAGTAATGAAAGTTTCTATCCATATAATATTTAATATCCACCCTTGTCTTGCATTCTAAATGCTCTTCAACGTTGGCATTACCTCACTTTCTGCAGAAGCGCTTTCAAGTGCCGCAGAGGCAAAATTCACACAGTCAGACACAAATCCCTCATCAGTTAATTTCACCCCCGCACAAGACAACGCGTTGCAACCGGCGAGGAACGCCATTTGTTCTATTAGTTTCCACTGACTTTGTCTTGTCTTTCACAAGTCGCTGCGCCGCCCACGCACCCTTTCTTACCAATATTATCACCTGGCTGGGAAGCATCAAAGAGCGGGTGCACCGTCCTTCCAAATCAGACCCAATCTGATTCTGCAAACACACCTGTCATCGTAACGTGACAGGTTGCTGAGTATCCCATGACATGCTCTATCTGAAGGGATTTGCACATGACACCCTGGCTGCAAATGAGGCGTCTCAAAGACTTCAGGGCTGAGGGGATGCTACGCACGTCCCTCCGCTCTGCTGTTGGCAAAGTTTTGATCCAGGCTCTGGGCGGTTGGGCCAGGGCCGTCCCTTTGAATGCAAATGAATGATGTCTTCAAAGAGCCGGTGCTCCCTGAAGTCACCTTATGCTATTGGGCCTGATGTAAAAGAAGACTTCACACAAACAGTGCGGTGTGTGGACATATCAAAGTGTTGGCCTCATGCAAGAGCAATGTTTCCCACAATTTGAAAGCGGCATGTTGCGGGGGATTCACGAGGCTCAGAAGGCCCCCCTGTGAGGAGCCCTTCTTGCTCTCCTGTGAGGCTGCGGTGATTCAAATTGAACACCTTGCTGAAGCACATGTTGCAAACTTTGTGGCAGGGAAAGAGGAGCTCATTTCCCCTCCCTTTTATCTCTCCGCATTCCAAGATAATCATATGTATATAATAACACAACATATGAGCTCACGTCTCCCACACTTAAACTGCAATTTCCCCAGTGTCAACGGATGAACACTGCCATCCATTTTTCTATAATACATATCGCTCCTTCGCACTATGCATGCATGCTTTCAGGGTTACCCTGTATTATGCATTATCTATGTTCTCCAACATGGCTGACAGATTAGCACGCCATTACACATGCTCGTGTGTAATGCTCAATTCACAACGCACTAGCTTCAGTGCAGGGAAGGTTAACCTGTTATTATGACTATCTTTATCTCTGCAGCAGTGTTTACCTGTTCACACGGCTTGTGGACAGGCGTGAGTGGGCTTCGCCGGCACAATTCATCTGTGTTCCGACACAAATCTGCCTCTGTGCTTTGAGAGGAGCCGGTGTTGCCCTGCCTCAAACCGCCAGCCATTTAATCATTATCATGGCGCTTAACGGGAGCAACCAGTCTCGCTCTGCGGTTTCCCATGAGCACAGTGAGGCGGGGGTGTACGGATGGGTGTGTTAATGCAGCAGCTCGTGTGTTCGGGAAGCATGTGGATGCCAAGTGGATACTGAATACAACTGCCACAAACTATTTTTTTTTTTTTACAAATATTGCAAAATAAATAAAAAATGAAATAAAAAATCTGTGTTATGAAAAAAAAATACATATAGCCTATAAGATCTAATAGTGCTCGTCAGTCAATGCAATATTAACAATTATATTAATGTTATGAGATTCACCGTACTCTATCATCATATAATAACCTTATTCTGTGCATATCTAGTGGGGTGGAACCCTGGGAGACTGACTGAGTGCACTATATGGGAGGCATCACAGCAACAATGTGTGACATGGCATGACAGAAAATTGGAAAAAAAATAAGTGTGCACATCTCCTAGCATGGCACTGCGATGCACTGAAAGGCTGGAGGAAAGTGAGAGACCGACTGTATGCGGTGTTGCAGCACGCCTTGTACCCTCCAACTCTGAAGATGATGCATCTGAGAGACAAGTTGGTGTATTTATAGTCTCATTTGCATGCGAGCACATACGATGAACCCACATAATCGACTGTGTAAGTTGGGCCCTGCAGTTCCATATACGGAATCGAATATACAAAGGGGAGGGAAGCATGATGTCTTTAACGGTAATAACACTCCAAATTCCAAAACTCTTTGTTATGAAATCTGCTATGGCGGAACATTGAGATGAAACTTAAAAAGAACCTGGGCTTTAATCTCATGTTTGTCCTCTGACAGGCTGTAATGTACTTGCCTATGTATGCAGGATATAAATGGTAAGAGGGATTACATCGAAAACAGACTTTGAAAACAAGCTTAATATGACATCATTTTATCTCAAATCAAACACCCGCGTAAAGCCGCGGTGCGTTTTCCCTTCCTGTTTACACAGAGCAATATCCATTTGCATGTAAAAGATCAATTGACAGTGGATTAGCAAGCTATCTATCCTTCAACTGGGCTTTATCCTCGTGGCAGGCAACTCCATCATCATTCTGCCACCACATCCCGCCTGCTTTTTTCTTGGTTTAATGCTCGACAAGAGCAGTCCTCGCCGGGGCTACAAGTGCAGTGGCTGCGGCAGGAGGACATTTCATGTAAGTGGTGTTGCATCGCTGACATTGCTCTCCTGCGGCAGAAGGTCAGTCCTTCTTGATGACAAAGGATGACATTTCAAAAGGCCACCACGTATGAATACATGGCAAGCCTCCTTTCTTTGAAGCTCCACTCGTGGCTCTCAGTCTCTTTGTTCTCTTTTCTTCCAGCAAATGATAACCTTGTTCAGTCGAAACTGTACAAATAAATCTCCCAAATCTCTAAACTGTTTGATTATCCTGTCGTTTTTACAGTTGAAACTCACACCTATGAATGGATGGATGGATGGATGGATGGATGGATAGATAGCGATAAATGAAAACCAAGTGTCTGTCATCATCCATGTCCCAAGCCGTTAGTCATTGGCAATTTAGCCCTTGTGTTGTCATTTCAGTACAACAATGTTCCATGCCAAATCCTTGTTTTGAACAACTTCAGCTAATCCCTGTGCTGCTCTGAGGAGCTGCAGGAAGCCTTAAAGATAGAGTGACTGCTGACAGCAATTAATGGCAGAGAGACTGATGTATTGCTGGATTTGACTCTTGTGCGCCTGAATGGAAAACTAATTTGGCGGGACACAGCGCTCCAGTGGCGGCAGCAGCCCGACTCTGAACTTCAGGCAGGGGACCCCAGCGACGCCTTGTCTCAGCTCATGACCAGACAGCAGGAGACGTTTCTGATGTCATTCATATCATTGGTCTTTGGTTTCATAAGGAAACAATGGGCGCAGTAATCCTTCGGGGCCAAAGAATGATGTTTAACATGCACTTCACTTTCAAAATTCATTAATATTTCTCTGAAGTAATGTTATCTATGAATAGATTAGTGGACTGTTGTGGGTCTTCAAAAAGCATCACTAAATATTTACATCATCCAATACTGTTGAATCAGCTGGACTCTTTGAATTCCCTTAATTTAATACAGATAACCAGAGACTGTTGGTGAATTTTCTGTGATGAAGATGCATTAGGCCTGTCAAACATGGGGAAAACACAATTTTACTCAGTTTTTATTAATGGCCAACATCAGGCTTAAGCAAAGGCCTATTTACTGCTTATGGCCCATTGATACAAGTAATTGTGCTTCAATCTTAGCCCACTTTTTGGAATAAGTTTCATGGAGTGTTGCAATTCCCACTGGAATTTGGTTTGTATTTCTTTGGCAGGGCCTACGGTGGCCGACAGGTACAAACGCGATGCAAATTCAGACAGGCGCTGCAAATACAGAAACGCGCTGCATATAAGAAAACATGCAAAAGGAAAACGCTGCAAATAAAAAAACGCTCTGCATAAACAGAAACATGCTGCAAATACAGAAACGCGCTGCATATAGGAACACAGATGCAAAAGGAAAACGCTGCAAATACAGAAACGCGCTGTAAATAAGAAAACAACTGCAAAAAGAAAACGCTGCATATCCAGTCATACAACGGAAGTGCTCCAGGCCTCTGGGGGCAGTGCTGAGCGTCCACCCGAGAGACAGACAATTAACGGACGTATCAACTTGTGGAGCAGTGAATGAGAAGAAGAAAGTTCTTGGTGGGAGGAAAGTTGGAGTCGGGAGAGGAGACGTGGAAAAAGTACGTATTCTTTTTTCTTTTTATTACTTTCTTTTTTTCCATATGTGGCCCTCGTGTTTAAC
>OMLF01013147.1:76723-90615 GCA_900302615.1 Holocentrus rufus | reverse complement strand
GGTTTGGAGATTGTAATGGGGTCCATCGCCTCTAATGTGAAACATCAATCAGAGATGTTTCAACGAGCTGTGTGGCCACTTTTTTTACTGCTCATTAAGAGCAGACACCAGTTGGGTCGTCTGCAAGAGCGCGTGGTCTTTCATTCTAATATTTATTCTGAGAGGCCTCAGAGGTCGTCGTTTATCCCTGATTTGTTGGCGCTTTTGAGACTTCCAGATCAAAAAATAGATCATCTATGGGAGAAATGAATGGGGGAGTTCCTGTAGGATTTTTGCTTGTGTATGAAATAAAAAAACATTATCACACATTTTACATAAACTGAACATGACTGATGGTAGTTATTCTCAGTCTACATCCTCAAACAAAGAGAACAGACGAAGAAATGGACATGGAGCCACGAATCAGGAGTATTTTTTTGGCTCAGCAGCGAGCTAGGATGATCGGGCAAAGCCAGTTAGAGAACGACCAGCGACATATTTAATGTGTACCTCGGCTTTTTGTCAGCAAAATAATGATTTGGGACGGAAACCAGCAGCAGAGTTCAGTGGATCCGGTCCAATTTAAGAGAGAAACATATGCACAGACTGTGACAGGGATGATTATTTTTTAAAAACCCCATAGATTTTCCCTAAAGAGCAAATGCGTTGGATCCAGAATTCCATATGTGGGCTAAGGTTACATCTGACTTCTGAGGTCTATTCATTATTGGCTAAAGTGTAGGTTGCAGAGCGCTATCGGCAACAGGCGCCTTTCTATGAATACGACAACAAAGAGCAGAGGCTTTGAGGCCATATCAGGAAACACTTTTTTTTTTTTTTTTAAAGCAAACATAAGCCTACGCAAAGCAGAGGTGGGACTAAGTCACACATCCCTGCTTTACACACTTGCAAGTCTTTGTGACAGAGGCTGGGTGCAAACACACTGCAGCAAGTCTGTATGTGTGAGACTGACGTGTGCCACTGAAGTACAAAACACAAGTTAAGGCAAGTGGTTTTGAAAATACAAACCCATTACTCTTGTTGGAAGACAAATCCATTTTTTCATGCTCAGACCACAAAGCAGCACACATTCACATCAGGTTTAGTCTTGAATTGTGTTCTCTAAACTGCTCATGTACGAAAAATGTTGCATTTTAATTTCAGGTTTTCATGGCACAAATC
Organism: Holocentrus rufus; assembly: GCA_900302615.1. Classification (NCBI taxonomy): domain Eukaryota; kingdom Metazoa; phylum Chordata; class Actinopteri; order Holocentriformes; family Holocentridae; genus Holocentrus; species Holocentrus rufus. Next base: position 89,454 of record OMLF01013147.1, on the reverse strand, counting down.
AACATTAGTCTTTAGTCTATAAGTGGTGGCAAGTCTCAGTCCATTTCTAGCACTTTCCTCTGAGTCTGGTCTGACTGGAGTTGAACTTGGGTGCAAGTCAGATGTCTAACATCCCCAAGTCTAAAAAGCTCTTTAGCTTTTTAGCACCTTATTTGCATATTTGGCAGTAAAACAAACTGTTATAAATTGTCTGTAGACTGCCAATTAGCCAGATTTCCCCCCCAGTTAATTGTGTTAAATTATGAGCTGTATTTTCTAACAAATTCAAAAAGAAATTCTGCGAAGTGAGATAGAAAAAAAAAAATGTCTTTATGGAGCAGTAATGATGCATGTGGCTATCTCATCTCCTCCTTATCGTTGCGATGCGTGCTGTAATATGCCGAAAAGCAGTGGCCCTATCAGACCAGATCTCGCCCCGGGCGCGAGCAGAGCCTTCGTGGGTGGAGGGGCTGAAGCGGGGGTGGGGGCTCACTGCGGCTCGGGGTGCATCATATTCTTCCCATTTCTCTCCAGTTTCAGACAACAGGGCTGGCAAAATGACTGTGGGTGCCGCCAACTGTGAAATTAATTGAACTTGTGATCCGAGGGGTAGAGACCAGCATCCACCCTGAGGAGGCGAGTGTGCATCCACGCTTACATTAGCCCATGACAAAGGAACAGCCGAGCCCAGGGGCGCCGGCTGAATCTTTGGTCAGTTTCTTCTACAAGATGTCTCCGGACGTGGCTGAATTACTGCCTCACTTGACTTGTCTGACATTGCAGCCGAGTGTGTGAGGAGTGCTGCCGTGCCATTGGCTCTTGTTAGAGGTATTATTTGGGGGGGGAAGGAGGGATAAGGGGAAAAAAATAGAAAAAAAAAGAGATTTCTTCACACATCAATCAATCCACGCATGGCATCTACAGATCTGACATTTAGAGACTCTGTGTTTAGCGTGTGTGCCATGATGCCTGCAATAGTGATTATTGCTAAAGGGACCAACTAATCCCTGGTAAATCAATGGAAACACGGAGGAAGTACGCCATCTGCTTATACGCTCGTAACTGTTGTCCATCCACCGTGTGCGAGTGCGGGTCTAATGAAATTGAATCTGTGGGGAGCCAAGAAATCTATTACAGCAGTGCCAGATCTTGATAAATGTTTGCAGTTACACATTAGTAGTATATAATCTTTCTACTGGCTTCCCACCAGAGACACAGACAGTGATGAACAGAACGAAGACGCATAGACTGAAGAGAGTAGGCCATCTCTACCAGTGTATTGCTTTAAGCAGTTTCTGTCCCTGATGTTTCCCAGCTATGCGGTCCCTGGCCCCATGGATACAATGCAATCTGCGCTGCCCCACATTAGATAAGTATCCTCGAGCTCTCATCCAGGTCACATTGCACCACGGAGTGCGACAAGGCTACGAGGGCTCTGCTTCAAGGCGGTGGAAGTGCTGCATACGTGACGAAGCGCCCTCGGATCAAAGTGGTTCAGGTCAGCTCGGCTCAGCTGTAGCACGACTCCGAATAGATTTGCATGCCTCGTTTATTCTCTAGCAAGGAGTTCTTCTCCAGGGTTGATCTGACATATTGGTTTGCCGGTACTGGCCTTTCATTAAATATCAGATATCAGGCAGTCAGTGTTGTCCACCTTCAATAGAGTGGAGGCTCCCCTCTGACTACAGCTGCATAAATACAGACTGCATTCAAATTTTACTCTTTATTTTCTTTCAGGATGCTGAACTGCAAAAATCTCCACCTTAACAAGCCATTTAGTTTCATCCCCAGTGTTAAAATCTTGTGTAAAATCTATCACCGGGATGAGATAATCCATTTCTTTCCAAAACGACTTGTTACAATGGCAATTTTTCATTGTGTGCAGTATGGGCCTTAGTCGAGAGTTTTAGGTGTTACTAAATACTACTTTATATACTCTGTATAAATCTGGGGTGGGTAAGATTAGGGGCAGGGACCCACCTTTACTTTTACTAACTCCCTCTGCAGTGTCTTAGAAAACAAAGAGATCAATTCCTAGAGTTCCTATTCATTTGTTTTAATTATTAATAAAATATAAAAAAATTCCATTCATCCATTTGGATACATTTATTGCACTTATATAGAGGTCCACCTTAATAAGAGGAGAGCTTCAGCATACCAAACATCCCCACCGCAGGCAGTGAAATATAAAAGTAAGTAGCAAGTAATTTAATGCAAACTCCCCAGCAAAGGCGGACAGAACTCCGAGTTGTTTCAACGTAATCTCTACGAAATAAAGAGAGAAAACCTCACTGCCTTTCAAAGAGCGTTTGAGGTTTTTGTTGAGAGTCAGAAACCTTCCACAGTGTATTTGTAAAAATGTGTTTTCACATCCCAAAGTGGCTGCTGTGCATTCATAAAGCAACGACTCTTCAGAATACATTTTGGAAATTCTGATGTCAATGAAGCACTTTTCCAAAATTAATATGCCCTTTTCTCTGTGGTGATAGAAGGTTTCTTTTGCTTTTCAAGAATGAAGCGCAGCACGGCATTCATTTATTTATTTATGGAAACCAAAGTATAGTGATATTTAATTGGAATTCTTGGAATATGGCGTCCAAATATCATGACCTTCAAGAAAAACAAACCTCTCTGTTACAAAGTGCTGTGGCTGCCGGCTTGCCTTAATCAATTAAATGTGTAAGCTTTTAAGCCCGTTCCTCCTGATATCTGTGATATGCATAATAATGGCCTCATTACCAGAGGCATGGGCATTGTGTTGGCGAGATTGGATGCTAAACACACTTTTATCATTTGTAATTTATCCTTCCGAGGGCTGAGAAAAAGAAAAGAATAGAGAAGAGGGGAGATTGGGAGGAGAACAAGAGAGGCAGTCTGACTTTCTTTAAGAAACCAGACACTCTGCGAAATTGAAACCAGTCTCAGTCATTCCAGGCATGAACGCAGCTCCAGCCATATGTGGCATTTGTGATGTGGTATCGTCCCATCGTCTATTGCAAGGTGCATGACAAGTCACTTTGTCAAGGGCACGTGCTTCCTCTACAAATAAAATGCATCAACTGCTACTAGGTTTGAAGAAGACAGCAGCCAAGGGAAAAACACACTTTTTTCAATTGAGAGTGGGCATTGGACGCGTTGTTTGTCAACCTAGGCTGTTTCCTTGTGTATATAATCTAGTTTCTCTCTGCTTTCAAGGTTGCATCTATGTACGATGCATCTGTTGAAGGACAACCCCTGTTTTTCAAAATGCAATCAGATGGTTCTTTGGCCAGAGCAAAGCCTTGAGCGAGGTAAAACGACATCACAAGGCTTGTTTATCTGGCCACGTCTTTCCATACTTCAATAAATTGTTGCCACCACTAACTACAGTAACTAGACAGAGCCATCCAGCCTGCAGCATATATCAAAGATGCCCTGGAGTTATGAGACGTTTCCCAGAGAATTAATCCATGGAATTTATTTATAAGAGTTAGTCTTTAAAGGTGGACTATGCAAAATTAAGATAGGGCGTTTTGACTCAATTGACAAAAAAGCGTGGAATGAGCATGTAATTTGATGGTTTAGCCTGCATGGTTCTCATCATGGTCCCAACCCATTGATAAATTGTGTGCTTCTTCCACTCAGGTTCCTGCTGCTAAATTGCTAAATTGAACACACATTTGTTTTAAAGGTTTAAATGAGCCACAGTGTAATCTATGACCCCTGTTTTCCTCTAATGATGACCTGCAGGAATTACAACAACATCCGGCACCGCTGCCAGATGTACAGTAATTATTGTATTTGTACGGTAATTTTGCCCTCTGTGTGATGTACAATCAATAATGCCAAAAAGTAGCCAAATGTACAGTAATATAGTCATTTCATGGGAAAAAAAAAACACATGGATTAACTTTATTTTCTAACTGCTGATTCAGGAAGAGTTTTTCTCATTAACATAGTGTTAGAGAAATCTGATCTTAGATCTGTGTTTAAAGGGAAAGACATTCAAAACCATGTCTATCAGGTATCCAGCCAATCATTTGTTCTGGTTGCTGTATGACATGTGTACGTCCACGGGAACATCGTAGCCTACGTTGTGAGCAAATTAAATATTTTCTCCTCCTGTTTGGGTATTGTAATTGGTTAGAATATTTGAGTAGGAGGTGTCAAACAAGGTTGTTTCCCACAATAAATACATTTTATTTTGTGAAATTGCACACTTAAGCCTACAGTTTCACTTTGTTTGATCTTGTGCGATCATTTTCTTCAAAATAAGATAATTTCAAGATTCTGGTACGATAGTTTAATGATTCCCATCTGGCAACACTGACATCCATCCCTCCTGTCCGATGGTTGCCTGTAATTGGCACAAACAACAAAGTTACATTTTCTCAAAGTGAGTTAGCTAATTTCTCGAGACTCAGTCTGGTTCCAAAACAAAGTTAAGGCCAGAAAGTGAGTTTTGAAAGCCAGAAATCTCAGCACCTGGATGATCAACAATCTCATCAACTCTCTGTCGATATGGTGTTGCCATTTTTGGACAATAAACTCTTACTTTTTACACCTTTTGCATCCGTATCAAACCTTTTCTGACTGCCTTTTATGTTACTGAGTGGCAAAACAAACTGTGGCATCAAACTGGACTGTTTGCTAATGTAGAGCACAGTCGGAAAACCTCATTAAAATCACAGTGCACCTCAGGCTCTCTGGCCAAAGAGGGGATGCAGCAGAGCGTTGGCATTGTAACAGCAGAAGCCAAAGTCTATCAGGTTTTCTCACTAAGCTCACCAGCAAGCTGCCACTCCACACAGCAGCAGTAACTCTTCCCCACACCTTCTCTGTTTCTCTACAGCTCTTACAGTTCCATAAAAAAATATCAGCGTAGGGTGAGGGTTAGTTTAAATATACGACGAACAATACTTTGACCCTCAGAGGGACTACATCCACGTATTAGCATGCATTAGATGATTTCAGTGCCAGTTCTCTCGTAAGAAATTGAGTGAAGGAGACAAATGGGCCGAAATCCCAAAAAGTAATTGCACCTTTGGCTTTGACTTCAGTACATCTGCCATCTGAACTCATAATTCTCTTTAATATTTTTTATCCTGTGCCAGTGGGACCAAAAGAGCACTAGGTTTTGCTTTAAATTGAGCATTTTATCATGCGCGAAAAGGTAATGGTAAATACAAAGGTGGGTAGACTATGACCTCCATTCAGTGACCATCATAAATCAAGCAATGGTCAATAGAAACAAAATTCATTTAGTCTAATTTTCTTGTTGTTGTTTTTGTTTTCTTTAATAGACTTTATATACCTTTATATGTAAGCCTGGACAATACAATGATATCATATCCATATTGTGATATAAGACTAAGCATCATCTGAAATTTCTGATATTGTAATATTGCAATGTGGCATAAGCCTTTCCTGATTTTAAAGGCTGTGTTACAGTACAGAGATGCAATTTTTTTTACTTAATAAACTGTTTTAGGTGTTCTATTATTTGCCTCTATACCTGTTTGGTCATCATTTTCAAAGATATCAAATTTGATCGCCTAACTCTATTTTTTATGACTTGCATAATTTTTACACTACTTCCCAAAGGCTATAAATTTACCTCATAAAGGTTTATTATGTCTGTCCTTCAACTAAAAAGGCAGGTAGTTTAGATAGAGAGGTTTTGCCTCTACTGCACTCATGGATATTATATATTTGTTACATCTATTTTCACCATGCCATGGCACCATGGAGATTAAAAAATGTACGCATATTCTACTGTCGCACTTATCGTAAGCTGCTCTGATTAGAAGAATGGGCTAAATGTCGATAACATAAATACTATCCAGGCCTGACAAGCTTTATGGATGTGGAATATTTCACTGTTCGTGACAGACTTTGTTGTGCACAGATGGTGTTTCTTCTGCGCTGCACCATCAGGAATCCTTGTTGGCTTGAAAAACGGCTTTGTTTGTGAGTGTAGAAAATGTTAGCTCCACCTGCTCTTGCTATGAAACAGTCTGACAAGGTGAATCCAGGTGAACTCTTTGACTCTTTATTGATCGCACCTGCTAAACTCACTTCAGTCACGAAGGGAAGATATTGTATTGACGAAGGGTTGTTGACTGGGTCAATAAGTGTTAAGTGTTTGTTAAAGGGGCACTAAGTAATCTATGACTTTTATCGACCTCTATTGGCAAACAGGAGGAACTGCGACAACATTGGCCTCTGCAAGTCTCCGCCAGAGCTTACACAAATAATAAAGAAGCATTTTCACAATAGAAACAACAAACTGTGACGCGGTTATATATCACCATCATAAATTGCGTCGCATTGTTGATCAGGTGCTTCCCTGCCTTCTGCCCAGTGCATGCTGGGAAAGGCTCCAACTGCAAAGCAAATCTTGTTTGGAATAAGCAGGTATAGAAAATGCATGGATGGAGTTTGTGTTCTAAACCAGAGTACAGAAGGGAATGAGAGTTTTAAAGGCCGGAAATCTCAAACCTCCACTTATGGTTGGCGTTAAAATGTATCTGGGGTGATCTTATTGTAATCAGATAGTGCTTAACTGTATAAAACTCCAGGTGTAAATGCACCCAAGATGCATTGAAGATGGATTGTAAAGCTCCTAAACCACCTCCAGAGGCAGTCAGGGATGTGTTTGGCCTCATTAGCAGCAAAGAGTAAATGCAATGAGTCTCCAGTCCACGTATGCGAGCTACAGAAATGGAGACCAAATTTTGCACGTTGATCCAGACAGAAAACACAAGCAAAACAAACAGGCAGCAGGCAGCAGTTCGAACCAAACATGGATGATCAGGATACTTAAGAATGGAGACCTATTGAGACAAGATGTTTTCTGACAGTTTTAAATATCATAAACGGAAATGCATGACAGTCGGGTTAGAAGAAGGGACACTGGATTGTGTATACTGGAGATTAATTGTTTAGTCACCGGTATTGACAAATAACTCGTCACCGTTCCGCAGATATATTATCATCATTTTGCAATTAAAATGTTTATTTATGACATTCTAGAAAGTTGGACCTAACATTTCCAACTCTCAGTATGTGTCCTGCTTGTGCTATCCAAAGGGTTTTCTGTCAAGGCAATACAATTATTTTTGAGCAATGCAAAGAATTTGAAATTGCGGCCAAGTAATGACTACAGGGTTTGATTTCTCACATTTGCAATCACAATTATTTTCTACCAGGAATATTAGAAAGGGGTGTGTGCAGCATTTTCGACCTCATGCAGTAATTTTCTACCCAGAAGCTATGAGTACAGCGTAGAGCTCCTCCTATTAACAGCCATATTGCTGCACTCGATCATCAGGGATGTTATTTGAATTTATGTGTTAGTGTTTATTACATTGGGAAGGGAACAATCCATCTGCGCTGTTTTCTTCTGTTCCAATTGTATATGTAGTTTACCATGTAGAGTGCATGCGTGTTTTTTTATTTTTATTTTTTCTGAGTTTGCGTAAAGTTACACTAATATTTTTTATAATCGTCCTTCCCACTTCTCCTCCCATACTTGTTGCTTTTTGCAAAGCGGCCAAATTTCAGCATCCACAGAATGCACAGAGTCCAAGATAAGACAGCAATGTCTCACTAAAAACTGTTTCTCACTATCCTCTATTTTGCTCATATTCTCTCTTTGGATCCCCCCTTTTATCACATATACCAAACAATGAATTTTGTTTTGTTGTGATGAGGTAAAAATAGAATAAGATAAATTACTATCATGCTAGATAGATAGATAAATAGATAGATCCAAGATATAGTGCAGGAATAATGAGGCTTGAGTTAATCCTGATGCACTGTGTATAGCAAATAAAATTACACTTAGTTACCATAAAAAGACTCTATAGTAAAGTCGATTAATTCTGTAGGCGTTCTCATAATTACACCTAGTTACCATAAAAAGACACTATAGTAAAGTCCATTAATTCTGTACGCATTCTAACACTAAGTCCTGTTAAAGTGTTCATAAACACTTAATTGAGCCGCACAGTGCATGCTTCATTTAAAGTGTGATGAACTGGTATAGTGCCCTGCCAACCTCTCTGCTGTACACCAGTCACTTTAATCTTCCTTCTGCTGGTCCACATGCAATTTGAATCCATCCACTGAGTTAAATGGAATATAACTAGACTGTACGCCTGGCCATCCTGGTTGCGGGATCCCTCCCTAACTAGCCCTTCTCAAACTTTCTTCCATTTTTACCTCTGCAAATGAGGTGACAGCTCTGGTAGGGGGTTATGTGATCACCCCTGTAAGTCTGTCTGTCTGTCAGCCCATCTGTCAGAGGGATAACTCAAAAAGACAGATTTGCATGAAACTTGTTGGGAAGGTTGTTCATGGGCCAGTGAAGAAGTGAAGAACTTTTTGGGCCAATCAGCCTCAAGAGGGCGTGGCAACAATCAGGGCTGTAGTTTCCAAATACATCCATAGAACATTGCAAAACCCGGTGGGGAGGCTGGACATTGGTCAAGGCAACTTTGACCAACTTCACCCTGTGATTGGCTGAAAGGGGCGTGTCCTATGACAACAGCATTGCTGTAAAGGGGTGTGGCCTAGCACAAACAGGCACCGTACCTTCCAGCTGCGACCTTGGCAGAGATCTGTACTCTACTGTGTTCATTCTGGTTTTCATAATTAGGTTTTCTTGGGAGTTTTGGGAGAGGTCACATTGATTTAATGATTTCATAATCTGGGCATTATGAAGCTCTTTGCGACTGTTAGAAATCAAAAAGACTCGACTTATATCAAATGACCAGCTCTGTCAGATCTCTGCTAGCTGGATCTCCATCGTGAATAATGTAGTTATAGCGTGGAAAAGCAGGATTTGTCAGAGCTTTGTCTACAGTCTTGCCCATTCTCTGAGATATGTGTTCAGCTTTTCATTGAGTTAGATGCAATTAGCTGAATCTGGTCAGGCAGGTATCCAAGACGAAGCGTCTCATTTTTTGACGAATTCATTAGATTGCAAAGGCATGCATCGCAATGTCAGAGCAACACTTTGGCAAACAACCACCACACAGCTAAACAAAGCAAAACTCACAACAAGCAAAGGTAGTAAATATTTGAAGACAGATTAGAGAAAGGAAAACAGATGCTACTGTGATATTCTCCACTGGCTTTACGGGATTAGCCGACCACTGTGTTATGTAGAGTCTATCTAATGTATTATAGTCTTAGTGTGGGTGATGATGAAATGCGGCTTTGAGTGATTGTCACTTCATGGCAAATACTGTATTCTAGATGTAGATACTCGTGTGTAGCTGTCAGAGAGAAGAATGAAGAACGATGTGATTAATTTCTCCACTCCTTAGCTTTCAAAACTGATCTTTAGCTCTATAGTTCATATTGCCTTTATTTGCTTCTGTTTCAAGAAGTCACATATCTTAAGCTTAAAAAAGAACTGTAATTATCTTTTCACATGCTGCCCTTGAATCAATTAAGGAGACCTAATCCACACATTATATTGTTTGCCAGTGACTTTGACGATGGGAAAAGTGATTTAAATTTCTGCAAGGAGAATGAAAGCCATTATGATTAAGATGAGTTATGATATTTTGCTAACTGATGTTGCCCTGGCAATAATTTCATGCAACGGAGGTGGATCCTAGCTACTGTGGCAATTAAAATGTCACAGGGAGAGAAAAAGGCTCAAGAGCACAGACTGCCAATAAGATGCAACGCAGCCCGACCTCAGATAACGAAATCAGAGAGAAAGGAAATGAAATTTATTGTGAGAGCCGGCATATTTAACACTTGACCCCATTATGGAGAGTGAGCAGAGAGGTGTGTCTCTCCTTTATTGCCCTTTGCACCGACTATGTTCATTTCAGAAAATTACATGATCTTTGGTTGGTATTCATGGCCTACTTTCTGCTGTGATATTCAAACACTGTCAAGATGAGACGTTGAATTAATAACTCGCATACTTATTACATTACTCTCCAACTCTCCACTTTCTCATATATTAAAATCTGCATAAAACATGTGTGTCACTGAGCAAGTTGCAATTATACGAGAATGTGAGAATTTTGGTGGAACAGACGACAAAATATTAAAGCACAAATGCAACTTTACAGTTTATGAACAATGTCATCATCTCCAGTCTGTATGCAGTAACCATGGCAACATACCTTTGTAAATTGAGTTGCTTGTACTCTTTTGGACTAGAGGGAGGTTGGATATGATGCGCACACATGGTGTGATGTGGACATAAACCTCATACTCTCTGTGCATGCTAATATCCTTCTGGCCACAGCCTGTAGATGCTGAGAAGCCCTGCGGCATCCTGCCTCAGCAGTCTGAGCCCGTTGACAAGGTTCCTGTTGGATTCTTATGAAAACAGAGGATTCAAGGGTAAAAACGGGGTGGAGAGGTGGGGGGTCCCTTAACACTTGTCAGAGAAAACAAACGCTCGGCGGTCAGGAAGGTTTAGGTTGTTTGTGCCTGGAATTACTTGTATGCAGTGGAGGGACAAAAATTCAGAGCACACAGTATGAATCACTGAACAAGCAGTTGTCATCTCTGGAAAGTCCAGCTGGCTGAAAATGTTTAATACATGAAACACATTCTCATTACCTCAGGGTTAAAGGGGCATTAAGTAATCTGACTTTTTAAGGCCTGAATGCACTGGGCTCGACTTCTGCAGCACCTCGTTGGCACACTGCAGGGAGAAGATTTGAAAGGTCCACACCAAGGCACTGGCATTTGCACTTTGTCACTGCAATATAGATAATATATTTCAGCATGACATGAATTCTATAACCTGGTATATAGAGTACTCATAGATGGATGACCATCTTATTATAGCATTTATATTTGTCCTAAATTCATGTAACATCTTAAATCTTATTTATATTGGATGTATAATCTATATTTAATCATCTAGATACAATAAAGTACATTACTCATGTTGCAGGCACATCAGGATTCTCTATCCTACTTTGATAAAACGCCCTGTAATACATGACAGCAAATGAGAAATTTATCACAAAATGTCCATCATAACATCAAAATGCCTATCAAGCACTGCAGCTCCAGATACCATGAAAAGCAACTGTGCCCGTCCTCTGTTGATGCTCCCAAAAGTTTAGAGCGATGTGTCATGGCAGTTTGACGCAAGTCTTGAAATTTCAGTGCGTGGGGAGTGAAAAACACAGTATGGACTGGAAGCAGTGGAAGCTGGATTTATCAGCACTCTGCCAAATAAGTCATGAAGTCACTGGTATTGAGCTACAACTCTATCAACCCCCTGCAGAAATATTAGTATATCTTAAAAATCTTACCAAGATAGAGCAAACGATTGATCTTATTCCTGACATTTGTGTTCCTTTGGTTTAACAGGGATGCAGATTGGGGAAAGATTTAGTTACCGGAAGCATGATTCCAAATTAAGTCTCCAATTAGCTGCAGTGGTTTCATGTTAAACCAAATCATCAGAGACAACCAGAGCAAATGGAAAAGAAGATGATTTTGTCTAACTTAATATTTGGGTCAGTCCTCCCTCCAGTCAGAAATAATGTCGAAACCTCTCTGTTCCACTTCAACATCCGATTGGATGATTATTATCTGTTCTGAAAAATAAATAACCCTCTATTATCAAATTATTACCATTTTCAGTTTGGGCCACAGATGCGGTAACATGGTGCATCACGTCATCTCAACACATCTTTTTGTTCTATTAATCCTCATCCTGCTACTTTATTGAATCTCAAGATAATGGTGATGCTTTTATACTGGGGGCTCATTGACTACATATAGGTGCAAGGTGAACAGATAGAGACTGGTTGGTATTGCATTGTACAATGCAGACCATTACCTGGGCCTACAGGAGCCTGAAGAGACTATCATGACTCACATTAGATTAGACTAGGCTTCCTTCATTGTTCCCTAGGGACACATTCATCTTGTGGCAGTCACCAAATATTGGCTGTAATGGTGACAAATGTGGTCTGCATAGTACAACACTTTACAATTTATATTGTACTCTTCTGTTTAAGGCCAGTTCATTACTGGAATTCATTATATGCGCTGGACAGACCGGGTAATATTGTGAGAATTGAAAGGCACCAATTTACTTTTAACAATATGCAAGGCTCCCGTAATCCCTTGCTGTAGACCTCATCAGTGAAACGGATGGCTGTGAATATAGGGCCCATGAATCTCTTACCAACCGCCTTCCATCAGGTTGTTTTAAAAGGCCCGATTACAGAAGTTGCTTTGCTGGCAGTGCTAAAATGCAAAATGGAAGCTCTGGCTTTAATCCCCAAGGCTATTCTGCACCTGTTCTATGTGTGTGACCCGGCTTGTGTTGGTGTGCAGCAGGTAGTTCACATGGAAGTGGGAGACAATGGCATGCCAATCACGACGCTGATCACCACCACCACCACCACCATGCATACTCCTGCAGCGTCCTGTGCTGGTTATGTAACTTGTGTCCCCTGTACAGTACGTGGACAGGTTCAGCGTGCAGTGTGCACAGTGCTATACCCCAAGCCTTCACGCACTGCCCTAGTTAAAGGGGTATTTTAAGACTTCCCAGACGGGCTCATTTGCCCTCTAACAGTAGTCCGTCTGCTTCTCAAGTTCAGCCTCTTCCTTCTCAAGAATCCATTTGTGTCAGACTGAAGGAACGAGCCCAAGACAATTGTTGCACCTAATATCCTACGTAGTGAGGTGAGAATAAAAGACGTTTGAGCTGCTTTTTTTCTCTCTCCCGTTTTTTTTTTTTTTTTTTTTTTTTTTTTTTGGAA